>LPNX010015852.1:3677-45955 GCA_001517045.1 Pseudotsuga menziesii | reverse complement strand
GCACTTCGACAAGTGCAATGTTAATGGCATCGACATCTCCACTTGAATGCAATGCTATTCAAGAAAGTCCACATGACATATGGTACTTAGATTCAGGATGCAACAAACACATGACTGGTAATTTAAACTTGTTTTCCAGTCTAGACAATTTAGTTCAAACTGATGTTACACTTGGAAACAATGTCCAAGTTACTATCTTAGGAAGAGGAAATGTTGATATTCTAACCAAACAAGGGGAGAGTAAGTATATCCCTTATGTCTATCATGTCGAAGGTCTAAAACATAATTTGTTAAACATTGGACAGTTGATACAAAAAGGATACAGAGTCTACATGGAAAATGATCACTGTGTGATAAAAGACGAGCGTCTATGCGACCAGCTGATAGCAAAAGTGCCAATGCCAAGCAATCGCTTCTTTCCATTGAGGATAGTTCCTGGCATGAAAGGGAAGACAAACTCAGGAGATGCATTCAAGGCAAAAAGTGAAGAAACAGTCGAGCTCCTCGACAAGAAAGAAAATGGCAGCACTAATTTGCAAGCTACATTTCAAATAGAAGTTCAGGATGAATCCTAGTTGTGGCATTTCAGATTTGGACATCTGAATTTTGGTGGATTGAAGCTACTACACACAAAGAATATGGTAAAAAGATTGATGATTGATTGACAAACCAGAGAGGGTTTGTGAAGGATGCATTTTTGGCAAGCATCACAAAGAGAATTTTCCAGCCGAAAAGTCTTATAGAGAACACGCAACACTTGAAATTGTGCACTTTGATATTTGTGGTCCAATGCAGACATCATCCATTGGTGGCTGCAAGTATTTTCTAACTTTTATTGATGACTACTCAAGAAAAACATGGGTATATTTTTTGAAACATAAATCTGATGCATTTAGTTATTTTCAGTAGTTCAAGGCACTCGTGGAGAACCAAAGTGGACACCGCATCAAGATCTTAAGAACCGAAAGAGGAGGTGAATATGTTTCAAATGGATTTCTAAATTTTTGCAAGACCCATGGCATACAGAATCAATTCACTGCATGATATACACCTTAGCAAAATGGTATTGCCAAAAGAAAGAACAGAACTATCATGGAGATGGCACGTAGCATGTTGGTAGCCAAGCATTTTCCAAATGAATATTGGGGTGAAGCAGTCGCAACTGGCATATACATTATGAACCATTGTCCGACAAAGATTGTGAAGAACAAAGTTCCCCAAGAAGCATGGATAGGTATGAATCATAGTGTTTCTCATTTAAAAGTTTTTGGTTGTGTTGCATTTGCTCATGTTCCACATGAGCTGAGAAGAAAGCTATACAAGAAGGGACAAAAATGTATTTTTGTCAGCTATGCTAAAGACAAAAAACCATACAAGTTGTATGATTCTGTCAGAAGGAAAGTGATAATCATTCGAGATGTTCAACTTGTTGAGAATGAATCATGGGATGGAACCGTCAACATAAATGTCAAGATTGTGTCGAATGTCGACAATGATGATATGGAAGAGGTAGTGGTTCAAACACCACATGTAAGTCAATCGGTCGTAGCACCGTCGACTCCCATGAAACCATGACATGGTTCATCACAAGGACCATCGACACAATTAGCAGCTCAAGCTACACCAACAAGCACACCAAGAGGACAACAAACTCCATCAAGCATTTCGTCAAGGTCGACATCGACAGGACCGGTGAAGACAAGAAGTCTGCGAGAGATATATGAAGCTGGTACACCAAATTCATTCTCTATCTTTGCATTATTTTCTCCTATATATGATCCACTAACATTTGAAGAAGCTGTTGAAGAAGAAGTATGGGCACAAGCCATGGATGAAGAAATAGAATGCACTGAGAAGAACCAGATATGGGAACTGGTTGATGTACCAAAATACAAATATGTAATCAACGTTAAATGGATTTATAAGACAAAGCAAGATGCTGATGGGAATGTACATAAGCACAAAACAAGAATGGTATCAAGAGGGTTCATACAACAACCTAGCATATACTTCAATGAAACATTTACACCTGTTGCACGCAGGGATACAGTCAGAACAATTTTGGCCATTGCTGCACAAAAAAAAAGGCATGTTCATCAAATAGATGTCAAGTCGACATTCTTAAATGGCTATCTAGAAGAGGAAGTATATGTGGAATAGCCACAAGGGTATGAATTTCTAGTTCAAAAACATAAAGTGTACAGATTGAAAAAGGCACTCTATGGGTTGAAGCAAGTTCCTAGAGTTTGGTACAGTCGGATTGATTCCTATCTCACTGAAAATGGATTTCACAGAAGTGAAAGTGAACTGACATTGTACACTAAAGTGAATGAGCAAGGTAAGATGTTAATTGTCTGCTTGTATGTAGATGATTTAATATTTACTGGTGATATTGGCATAACAGATTTTAAAGCAGTCATGGAAAGTGAATTTGAAATGATTGATTTGGGGCTTATGAATTTTTTTTCTGGGCATTGAAGTTCAGCAGTCTGAAAGTGGTATTTTTATATCACAGTCTAAGTATGCAAGTGAAGTTTTAAAAAGGCCTAACATGTATAATTGCAATACAACCCCAACACCAGTAATAACAAGTTTAAAATTGAGCAAGGATGATGACGGATCCACTGTCAATCCTACGTTGTTCAAGAGGCTTGTTGGTAGCCTTATGTATTTGACAGCGACAAGACCAAACATCTTGTATGGAGTAAGTCTGATCTCAAGGTTCATGGAGTCACCAAAATACTCACATTGGCAAGCAGGTAAAAGAATTCGAGGTATGTAAGTGGCACAAAAGACCTTGGTATTATGTATTCAACCTCATAAAATTTTAAACTCATTGGTTACATTGACAGTGACAATGGAGGCAACACAAATGACATGAAGAGCACATTTGGGTACACATTTCATTTTGGTACACGTGTTGTTTCATGGGCTTCAAAGAAACAACCCATAGTAACTTTGTCTTTAGCTGAAGCAGAGTATGTTGCAACATTAAGTGTTGCATGTCAAGCTGTCTGGATGAGGAGAGTGTTAAAATACTTGTCACAGAACCATCAAGAACCGACAACCATCTTCCGCGACAACAATTCATCCATAACATTATCCAAGAATCATGTGTTTCACAAGAGAACCAAGCACATCGACATAAGGTTTCATTTCATAAGAGAGTTGGTGAATAACAAGGAAATTTGTTTGGAATTTTGCAAGTCTGAAGATCAACTTGCAAACATCTTTACAAAACCATTAGCAAAAGAAACATTCCAGTATCTGTGTAGTTATCTTGGAATGACAAGTTCTCCATAGTGAACTCTGTCATAAACAAAGCATGTCTAAGCTCTGAAACATTTTGTAAATTTTGTTTTAAAATTCTCCATCTGCTCATAATTAAGGGGGAGTGTTGGAAATATTAATCACTCGCAGATCCATACCTGACTCTCAGCTGACTCTGTCAAAGTCTATATTAGTCAAGAGCTTGTCGGTCAGTCTGACAAGAGGGAAGAGTCCACGATTCGACAATGTAAACCAATCGAATTTATTTCTGAAGCTAAGTTGTTAGGTATATAGTTATTACAGTCTTTAATGGTGATTCGGTCAATTCATGTAGAAGCAATTTTCAAGTTGCCTATAAATAGAAGAAGAAAATTGCAAATTAGGTTAGACACAAGTCACTAGACATATAAAGAGACAAAGGAACTCATGGTGAGAAAGGAGAGAAAGAGAAGTTGAAGCTCAAGCTTCTGTGTATGTGATTCAACTGAAGAGTCGAAGCTTTGTAAAATGATCAGTTGGTGAGCCGAAGCTTTGTAAAAGGATCAGTCGATGAGCCCACAAGACAGAAGTTTGTAATACCTTTGTTATTTTCGCATAGTTATATATATGAAATAGTTTATGGTTGAATGCATGTTTATTTGGAGGCACATTATTTCCAGATTTACTTGTGTAAATGTTGTTGCACCGAGAGGGGATTTCTACAACTCAAATGGGTGGGTAAGATGTGTCCTGTCTATAACGGTGACGTGGCACATGTTGGTTCATTAAAATAATAATAATAAAATGTAAAACAAAAAAACTTATAACATGTCGACTTATAGTTTAAAAAATAAAAATATTATAATCATATAAATATACAACTATATTAGGGCAATACTTACAAACTAAGTAGTAAATTCAATTGACTTTAGTAAGAAGATATTATAAAACAAAGAACATATAAGATTTAATAAAACCTAGTAGGGAAAAACCAAACTTCAATAATAGATTTATTATTGGTGGGCGAAGGCTAAGATCATCTCTCCTTCTCACATTAGCAAAATACAACTAGCAAGAAACCACGGGCCACTAAAACCACGTGCTTTAAACCACTAGTCAAGGCTAACCCTAACATGTAAATATTCATTTTTAGTTATAAAGAAAAACAAGTCATTTCTCAAAAACATTTGAATAAATGTTTAAAATCTTCATTTGATTGTAAACGGATTTTCAAATTCCAATTTATTCTCGAAATCTAAATTTTAAAAATTTATATGGACTAGTTTATTCATTAACTACTCTTGACATTCATTATTAGATTTAAAGAAAGACACATAAAACAATATTTGGAAATCTATTTGATTAAATAATTATTAATGTTACTCACCTTATTATTTGATATTTACCCTATTTTAAAATTACTTAAGCAAGTTGACCATTTCCAACTAGGAATACTTATTAGACATTTTTGTAAATTAAAAAGAGTTTGCATCTCAAGAGAACTTGATCCCTCTTGGCCCTTGGTAGAGTCTTAGTTAAGATGGATCTATACTAGTTTACATTTACCATTTAAGTGAAAGATCAAAGAACCCATAAATTTTTCACCGCGTAAAGTTCGAGGTTTTACTGAGATTGATCAACTCAAGTCTTTCTACATATTTGGGTATATGTTTTTATAAGTTCTTTGGATTTTTTAATGTGTCCATTTTTACTTCATCTTAGTCATAGGTGAAAAGCATTTGTAAATTTAAAATACCAAACCAAGTGAACAGACAAGGTCGGTTGAATAAGCGGACTAGAGGTCAAAAGGCTGACCAAAGTTGATAGGGTCTAGTAGGGAGATAGACAAGTTTCACCCAACAAGTGAAAAAAAAAGGAAAAAAAGATCTACCTCAAAATATTTAATTTTTAATATTAACTGAGCTATAAACTCAAGGTTAATCAGCTTAATTTTGGCTAACCCCTTACTCCTTAAGATAGGTTCGAAGGTTTCGAAATTTTACTATCGTAACCAAAGGTTCGAAGGTTTTGAAATTCTACGCGTGCGCAGAAAACCACAGAGGGAGTGGGTAGCCGAGTTTGATATATAGGAACACATGAAGGCTGTCGTCATTAGTTTGAAGGTCTCCAAGTAACTAAAAGGATATCTCTCATTTTTTGTTGTGAAAAGAAAATGCAAGGCTACGCAAGCAAGCTGGGCGTGAAGGTCTGCGTTACAGGAGCAGGGGGATACATCGGATCATGGCTCGTCAAGAATCTTCTCCAAAGAGGCTACACTGTCAACGCAACCCTCAGAGACCCACGTACAACGATGTTTATTTGTTTTACGCTTCAGTCCTATAGTTTTTTTTTTCCTATTTTACAGCTTCATTGCTAGTACTCGTATAAATTTTAACTTCTAAAATCCTTGGAAAAAATACAAATTATTTCAAATTGACGATACACGCAGAGAATGCTGCAAAGGCTGCGCCTCTGCTGTCCCTTCCGGGGGCCGCTGAGAAGCTGAAGCTCTTCCAGGCAGATTTATGTGATGAGGGCAGCTTTGACTCGGCGGTTGAAGGCTGTGAAGGAGTGTTTCACGTGGCCTCCCCTGCTGACATTCTCAATTGCTCTCATGAGGTATTTATCAAATGAATGTTATTGTTTGAGAGCCTGAGATCAGATTTTACAGCTTTTTGCAAACATTTGTTGGGACAGGATGATTATGTTGAGCCTGCTGTGAAGGGAGTTTTAAATGTTTTGAACGCCTGTTCACGAGCTAAATCGGTGAAGCGCGTGGTTTATACTTCGTCGGCCTCTGCAGCTTGTCCGCTGAATGAAGCGGGGGAACTTATTAGTGGCTGCTGTCTGGACGAGTCAAGATGGACTCCAGTGGATGCCGTTAGAAAGAAAAACCATCCTGCTAAAGTATGAATGTATATTGCAACTGCGATTTAATCTCTCTATCTCCAAATAAAGTACTGATTAATATCATGTCGACAAGTGCAGTTTTATTTCATTTCCAAGACTTTGGCGGAGCAAGCAGCGATTGAATATGGGTTAAATAGTGGCCAAATGGAAATTGTGACAATTGGACCGGGTTACGTTGCCGGACCTTGCCTTGCTTCTAATTTTCCATATTCATCCACAATGATCTTACGTCCAATTGCAGGTATTTGGTTTTCAACCCTAAGGCTCAATACCGCTAAACCCTAAACCCTATTTTTTTGTTTTCAATCCTAAACCCTAAGGCCTAATATGATGATTTAGGTAAATCTTTATCCATATGGGCTGTAAAACGTTGTCTATTTTTGAAATCTAGACCTAAACCCTAATGCCCAATACTCGATGGGTCGCAGAAAGCTTTATCCATATCGGCTGTATTTTAAAACATTCATGGTAACATTAATGCTTTGGTTTGTTGAAACTGTTGCAGGTGATTATAACGACATGAAGGCGCTTCATCCTTTTCTGGGATCGTTGTCATTCACTCATGTAGACGACGTGTGTGAGGCTCATATATTTCTGATGGAGCAGCCAAATGTTGCAGGTCGACATATTTGTTCTGCATTCTCTCTCAGTATTCCTGAACTCAAACGTTTCATTCATAACCGCTATCCACAGTCCATGTAAGTAATCTTATTCTATGGATTAGATCTGTATCTAGCATATGTAATCTTCTTCTGTGACCTGTATAGTTGATCTCTGGTAATCTTGTTTTATGGAAGTAGATCTCCACTTAGCATACGCCTATTTAATTGTATTCACTGTCAGTTAGGATGGGGTTAACTATCTCTATCTAATTGTTTCTGGTGCAACAGGGACTATGAAGATGAATCCAGCGTTTATCTGCCAACTTCTTCTAAAAAGCTCTTAGATATGGGGTTTTCTTACAAATACAGTTTGGAAGACATTTTTGATGAAACTGTCAAATACGCTAAATCATATGATATCATGAAATAGTTTTCTTGAGAGTCTTAGTCGCATACGTTTGAAATACTAGAATATGTCATTGTAACTTAGTTGTCATTCCTGTCAATAAAAGGAGCGTTTTGATAGTGAACTACATTAAATATGTGGAATTCCCAAATGAAAACGAGGGTATTTCTCGTGTTATGTGCGTTTTTATTTTATATGTCAAATTTACCTTTTTTTGGGGTTTCTCATAGAGTTACCAAATCATTTTTTTTCATAGAGTTTTACCAAATAATAAAAGATGTCGCTAACTAATCTCTTTGAGAATCTAAGTCACTTGCTCCAGAACCCCGAGCTTAGGGGAACTACAAGAGCAAAATCTCAATGCCCAATCTCTTGCATTTCAAGATTTTAGAGATGTTTAATGCCAGCAAGTCCAATGCTAGCTTCATGCTGCTCATGGACATACTAATTTATAGTATTCTTCCTAGGACTTCTTCATTTATGAGCCTACTTGTCTTTATAGTATTCTTCCTAGGACTTCCTCATTTATGACCCCATTTTAGGGAATGATTCTTGGTCACGGGGGCTTCACTTGTTGACCAATACCATACCACGTGAGTTCATAAAGGGGGATTTAAAAGTATCAAAATTCAAACCAATATATTGCATATTTTTGGGGAGGTAGGGGTTTTTGTATAGGGTGGTAGGGGGTTTTATAGATATTGTGGGTATAAAGAAGAGTTAGGGGAGAGGCTATAGGTATTGGGAGGGGGTTCATCAAAATGAGTTTAGGCCAATATTTAATCAAATTAGGGTTATTCTTTAATATCCCACGAACGGAGGCGCTATGTCACAAGTTCACTGATTGAAGTTCCCGTGTTCTTGGTGCATGGTGAGTTCTCACTCACTCGTCTTTGCCACTTATCTTTTTCCTCTTGTGAGTTATCAAAGACTCTTCACTTATCTTTTTCCTCTTGTGAGTTATCAAAGACTCTTCAATAGCTATATCCACTCTTGTCACCCTTCAACATATTTTATTTAATAAAATTGTTTTCATTACAAAATGTTTTATTATTGACATTTCTCTAAAAAATAATTAAAATAATAATAAAATAATAATAATTAATTCTCGGGTGTTACAATAATATTAACAGATGGGATAAATTTAGGTATTTTAAGTTTTTAATGGGATTATTTTTTATTAAAAACCATTAGGTATGAAAAGTCTTCATTTTCTTTATTTATTTATAATGAATAGAAGGTTAGATCCATCAATGGTAAAAAGGGGAGGCAAGAGAAAACAATTTTTCTTTTTAAAAATCAATTTAAAGCTTTATTTGTCCTCCAAAATCGTGCCGATCATGGAATTCGAAGTCAAATTTACATTTGTCCGAATTTTGATGGGTTAGATCTAATTTTGCAAGTTTCTTAATGTCCACACGAGAAGGGTAGTTGATATTTACTACCAGGTGTTATAGTGACCCATTTGCCTCCACGAGAGTTTTGGATCCCATTGCCTTACTGAAAAAGTTTCTTCTAAGAAACATAAGAAATGTGAAGCTCACATATGTGGATGTTTGGGGCATCATGCATGGGTTTGGAAATTCATTTGGGTGTGCAAAGGGACATGATGATGCTTATAACCACTACCATTTTGTTTCTAATTGTGTTTGCTTTCTCATTTATGGGACAAGACATGGGTGGAGCAACCTAAAATCCCACTATTTGTGTTGCTTATTTTTCTTTGGGAATTGTGAGCTATTTTTACATGTTTCTTGTTTCATTTAATAAATTTTATACTTAACATATTTTTGTAGGGTTGAAATTGTATTTTGTGGTTGGTTATCCTACTATTGTGGTGTGAATGTCTCTCTTTTAGTAGTGTGAAATACATTAAATATGGACTTATAGAGTTGGAAAAAAGGATATGTGAAGCATATGAGAAGGTGTGACACGATTAACAATGTTTCTTTGGTTGCTTCATATAAAGGTGTATATGAAAATATGTTAGAATTGACAAGACTGACTCTTCATAGATTTAATATAAAGGGACGTCTTGGGATGAATTAAGATACCTAAGGCAAGATATTAGTTTCTTGGTAAGATTCCCCCACACTTGTGATCCATTAAAAACATACCTATATGCATTGGTATTTCTCTCTTAAAATGATCATTGATATGTTGTGTGCATAAATGATGTGTTTGTGGGCCCTTGTAATAGTATGGAGAGCTAAATGAATATCAAGGTGTTCATGAGAGCTCATATTAACATCCATGTGTTTGTGGGCCCTTGTAATAGTATGGAGAGCTAAATGAATATCAAGGTGTTTGTGAGAGCTCATATTAACATCCATTCTATTTGTTGCCGTGGTGAAAAATATCATTGTTGTTTTCCAAGAATATTACTAGACTATGGTGAATTTGTATGTACTACCATAGTTAGAATGAGGTACCAAACTACAACCAAAAGAGGGTTTGTTATCTAATTCAATTTATTAATATTTATTGGTTATTTAGTATTTTTATATGTTTTCCTATTACTATATATGGTTTTATTCTTTATAAAATAAACTCACTAAGACTTCACAATCTTCTATAATTTAGTAAAAGATTTCACAAGGTTTCATAATTTTGTGAAATTTTTACTAAGAGTTTACAAGGTTTTATAATTTAGTAAAAGAGTTGCCAATATTTTACAAGATTATATAATTCAATGAGAGATTCCCCCAAAAATTATATATACATAATATAAAATAGATAAAATATGCTTCATACTTTCGTATATATCACGGGGATTTGACCATATATTATACATAGAAATTTAGGGGGAGTTCTATAGGAATGGGAGGGTGAGGGTGATATATTACAATGATAATAAGAATTAGGGTACCTAAAACTTTCAGATGGGTGTCGGGCCAAAGGAGCTAGAAGTTGGATGAAAAATGTGTTTTAGTTGAAGGCGTGTATCTTTCATAGTCAACCAAAAAGAGGGAGTGAATCTTGTGACAAAAGCTAGATGGATAAGAGAATAAATTCATGTATAGACTTGTGGAATCTAGGTAGGATAATTAGGATAAATTTGTGTAACTACAACAATACTAGCCTTATGAGCCTCCCATGATCCACCAAACTAGGCTAGCCAAAGAATGAATATACAAAAGGAGTGATATTGGTAGAGGGAACAAAAAGAAATCCTTAGGAAAGAGTGTAGACAATGCGGGAAACCATGAATTAATAATCCAGTGACCTCACAATTTCTTAAGAGATAATAATGATAAGAAAAGAGGTAACATAGTAAACTTTATATCATGCTTGTGGATTTTCATATGGATATGAAATGACGGTCAAATGTACATAATGAGCAATATGCGTCTCTTGTAATACTTGTAGTAGTGGTTAGCTTAATGAAGAGATTTTTGGCTAGAGAGAATTAAATGATGATGGAATTGGTACCATTGTCTTCAAGAAATAGTGAGGTGTAGGATGTTGCAACCAAGATATTTATATGATACATTTCATGGGAGGATACTAAGAGCATAGCGAGGGAACACTTGTAATAAAAAAGTGTGAATTGATCTATAGTTGTGGGAGAATTTAAAGGGAGTGCCAAGATATAGCTATGCACACAGTAGCTAGTTAAAACCCTAGAATATGTGACGAATACTTGACTAAGCTAGGTGAGTCGGTGGGTTCCACAACTTTGTACTAAAGTTCATGTGATGAGTTGTTGGGCATGATCTAGTAGCAACCATCTCGGTTATTAGGAAAGGCTGCAAGAATATAATGGTGCTTCCTAGACCACTTTCATACCAAAACTGATATTGTGAAACACTTTCCTGTCCAAAACTTCATTCCATCCTCGAAGTAAATGGAAACAAAAATACTATTTTTGTTATCCACAAAGAGCTTATGTAACAAAGTAAAAAAAAATGTGACCTAATTATCTTGACAAAGTTAGAACTAGCTAAAAATAATAAATTCAAGAACTTGAAGGTCAAGGTGCTAACATTTGTTTTTAAGGATTATAATAATACCTAAGTATTGTTTTGGATTGAGAAATTGATATATCTAAATAGGTAGACAAATATTAAATATGAAACATAGAATTTAGTATGGAAACTTGTAATTTTTGGTGAATATTATAATTAAAAAAACATATTTTATGTAAATATAGACCATATTATATTATAGAGTAAAAGTTATCAATTTTTTTTTTTATAAATACTTTAGAAATAACCAATTATCTAAATTCCACCCCTAAAAATGACTTTCAAAAAACTATCCTAAATATAGATACCTTAGCATTTTAGCACAAATCACAATATTTACATGAACTGAGTCTCAACCACATCATATATTTCCTACCCTTACCCTTCCTCTTATCACTTATTAGGCACTAGCCCAACCATTTTTGCTTGCACTTTGCCTTAACCACAATTATTGTTACATGTAATTAGTCTCCTCTTATAATTGTTAAATTTAGTGTAATATTCTTTTATTAGTTGTTAGGTAGTGGCTCCAACCATTTTTGCTTACACTTTGCCCTAACCACAATTATTCTTGCATGTAATTAGTCTTCCTCTCATCAGCGTTGAATTTATGTAATATTCTCCTCTCCCTTGTTAGATACTAGCCCTTACCATTTTTGCTTGCACTTTACCCTAACCACAATTATTCTTATATGAAAAAAGCTAGGTACTAGCTCTAACCATTTTTGCTTGCACTTTACCATAACCACAATTATTCTTATATGGAATTATTATTCCTCCTATCAGTATTGAATTTAGTGTAATATTATCTTATCACTTTTGAATATAGTGTAAGTAAATATAATGTAAGTAGTTGTTCTTATTATGTAATATAAAATCTTCTAAAAATACTTTATGTAATAATATGTAAGTAACAACGTGTTGTTAGCTCCAAGGGTTAGTTCAATTGGTAAGACATGTGTACATTTTCTCGGTTCGGGGAGAGGTCACGGGTTCGAGCCTTGAGTCCTTTGGAGTTAGGCCTTCTGTGAGGATGGCCAATGGTTTACCACCTCTACCATCCACTAATGTGTGGAAGTATTGCTGGGTTTCCCGTGCATATTTCCATATGAAAAAAAAAATAACAACGTGTTGAATTTACTATAATATTCTCTTATCATTATTGAATATAGTGTAAGTAGTTGTTATTATGTAATTTAATATCTTCTAAAAACTACTTAATGTAAGAACAAACTTTACATGTTCTTGTTTTTTTTATTTATTAAAGTAAAGAAAAAAAGTTGATGTAACTTTTTATATTTTTTATTTTTTATAAAAAAAATTATATTAACAAATTCTTTAAAATACCATATTCTCATAAATTTTCACTTTCTAGATACCTCATGCTAGCTGCTGATAAGGTTGACCTTTTGATATTTTATGCAAATACCTTTAACTCGATCGGTCCTAACAGCAGGCCCGAGTAACCTTGGGCTATTGCACATGAGTGTGTTTTATATTTGTTGTCTTTGTTGTTTTTCCTTGCTGTTCGAAATTCAATGTGTGCGTAGAAAAATACTGTGTGTGTCGACGAAATTAAGTAACAGAGTTGGCTAAATTCTAGACTAGCAATTGCCCCAAGAAGGTGCAATAATATGTCGATAATGTGGTTGTTGTAAAAGAAGGCATAAAATGAAATATTAAATTGAGGTAGTGTATATAATTGTTATAAATGATATGATTATTTTAACTTTTGTGTTGCATGCGGCAATGATTAAAAGAATGCAGTGTTCCTAGTGTGTAGGTAATGTCTTTTATTATTTATATGGGGATGCCATATTTCTATATAAATATTACGAAAAAAAGGATAGAGAATAGTCTAAATCACAATATATAACAAGTTTACCGAACTTAACACGTTTACAAAATAGCAAGTAGGGATTTCCAATTAACATCACATTACAGTTTGGCATGGGATGCCATAGCATATTTTAGACATGTCTTGTTGCTTTTCAAAGAGAGAGCAATGCCAAATGGGCTTTACAACAAACATCACATCATAGTTTGGCATCGCATGGAAAAATCTAATTTCATCAAGAAAATAATTTAATGTGTTGTTATAACTGATGCAGTAAGTGACTATAAAAAGGAAAAATATGTTTGATATGAATAAAAGTACATAATGAACAATAATAATCCCATGTAGGATTTAGCAGAAAAAGATGGTGTTGCAAACATATCGAGCCATCATAGGGAGTTCAGGTACATGAACATTGTATCCTTGTTCTCTGAAATGGCATTGACCCTTTCCCTTTTCCAGAGTGTAAAGTGTTTTATGAATTCTCTCCTTTGAGAAATTGTCACATCTAGCTTGCAGATAGATATGCATAGTTGATTGGAGCAACTGCAAAAGAAACACAAAGTTATCAGATCAAACACATATGACAAAAGACATTTCAAATGTGACTATAACAATCATGGTCTTTAATAAGACCAGCGTAGATCCAAATTCTAGGCTCTATCAAATGCTGAGATGGATCAAATCTCTCGAGCTGCAAACCTCTTCTTAGGTATCCATTGATTTGATTCAAACCAAAAGACACATCTTTTTATTTAAGGTGTGATATAATTTTATTGTTATTAATATTTAATATTATTTGTGGCCAACATATAATATTAAATATAATGTTAGGAACGAACATTGCATCATTTCCTCGCACATGGTTTTAAAACCATATGCAAGGCCCTCCTACAATCATGGGTTGTTTAGGAGGCCTTGCGCATGGTCTTAAAACCATTTTCAAGGACCTCCTAAACCATGCACAATAAAACCATGGGTTGTTTAGGAGGCGTTGCACATGGTTTAAAAACCATGTGCAAAGCCTCCTAAACTATGTACAATAAAACCATGGGTTGTTTAGAATGCATTGCACATGGTTTAAAACCATATGCAAGGCCGACATTTTTTTGCCAATAATTCAATTTTGTGTTTTTTTCTTGACCCACATATTTTTTTTTACGGATAATTAAATTTTTACTTTTTTATTGTTTTGTTAAGTAGGAAGATTACAACATCTCCCCTATATTAGATTATTTTTGTGTCCGACATTTAGTTTGGCCTATTAGAAAATTTATTTTTTATTAATAAAATAACTTTACGAAAGTGATATTATTTTTTTATTTTGTGTTACAAAATCTCTCCCATAATATTCACTATCACTATTATTTTTTGCCGACATGTTACAAACGTTACATCACGTTACAAGATCTCTCCCATAATATTCACTATCACTATTATTTTTGCCGACAAGTTAGTAACGTTACATCACGTTACAAGATCTCCCCCATACTAGGCTGTAGAGCGCCTCTTGATGCAATTAACATATTAACCTGAAAGAATTGCAGTTTTTCTTTGATACCTGCAGAGAAAGAAATCCTATCAGAATTACAATAAACATCAAAAGAAGAAATGCAATACTAAATGCATTAACATAGTCTATTCTTGGAAATAAATAATTTGATTTTATAAAAAAAAAGAAATTACTCTCATAATGAAAAAATGAATTAACATAAACCTAATTGTAGAGACATATCTATGTAGATACAAGCTCAATATATGCATGTTACTGAATGCAGAAACATGCTCCCACAAACTGAATAAAAAAAACTGCTACAACTGAAGTGGAATAATGTATGCATCTAAAAAGAAGTACATTGAACTAACATATATTCTATAGAGTTTAGAAAATAAATTTTATTTGGCAAATTACATTTAATCATAGCTTGGGTTTGCCAACTTTGGTTAGAACTTGTCGAATTTTACCTATATTAGCTATTAAGCGATAGTAAATTATTCCATATCACCACCCATACCCATCATGTTGTACATCAAATATTTGAATTCCAACTTTGTCTTTAACTCCAAGAATTTATTACGATTGCTAATAGAGAGGAAAAATAAAAATCGAGGATTGTTCCACATGAATCCATGCATTGGGATGTGTGTATCCATCTTCCATGTTAATGAGTTGTTCCAGCCTTAATTGTGAGAGAAAACTCTATTGGAAACAACAATTATGAACAGTTTGCACAATTATACTCTAAAATTGAAACTAAACATATAGCAATTCAAAGCCACAATTAATCCACTCTCAAATATCTCCAAGATAATTTATTTTTGTTTTAAGATCATCAAAGGGATTTTATAAATTAACGGATTAGAGTGTAATGACTTAATTTGATAATTTCAAGGATAAAATTTCCCAGAAATTGTTTGAGTTTATAAGATTGCATTGAAGAATAAGCGCATATAGTAATTGTTGTTACAGAATTTCATGGAGTGTATTGTAGAATACTCCATGAGATTCTCATTTAAGGATTTCAAGGATAAAATTTCCGAGAAATTGTTTGAGTTTATATGATTGCATTGAGGAATAAGCGTAGTTAGTAATTGTTGTTACAAAATCTCATGGAGCATGCTGTAGAACGATCCATGTGTAAACGTGTGTGTTAAGTGGTTGCTAATACAAGCACAATGTCTTGACTAATTTATATAAATATATTTCTTATAGTTAAAATTCTTTAACATTTTGCAATTGGCTGTAATTTTGGAGGAGTTGTGGGTAGATGGATGTCAGTAGTTGAAGAGCATGCAAGGTTTGGCGTGACTTAGAAAGATTCAATGGTTAGATGTTGGGTGGTGCATTAAATTGGAAGAGCTACCAAGTGTGGACACGTTGTTCTCTTTGGAGCAATTGATGGTTGTTGAATGTCTGAAGCTGAAGAATATACAAGGCCTAGCTCATTGTACACATCATTGGTTCCTAAATGTATCTGGGTGCTCTAATTTAGAAGAGCTACCATAGGGTTAGCTCATTGTACACAACTTGGTTCCTAAATGTATCTGGGTTCGATGAGTTAGAAGAGCTTCCAAGTATGTAAACATTGGTATCTTTGGAGGATTTCAATGTTTTTCATGTTATTTCATTATGCTATCTTACTCCAAAGTAAAAAAAAACAAGAAGCATTCCATATAGAAACAAGGCTGACTATAGCTACTCTCTCAACGCAAACCTCTGATTACATGTTTTGATATAGCATTGGATACTTAATTTCCATTAGTATTAACAAGACAGGTGTTGTCCTTAAACCATTTCAGTGAAGCAAGGTGACAGCTGGGAAGCTTCCCAACCACATCCAAATACTACCAAAATGAAACCCAAGCCATCCCCCATCCAAAAAGTTAATATAAGGGATAATCAACATTATAAATAGTCACATAAATATTATGTCACTGCCTTACTGGAAACTCATTACTATTATCTAGCTGCATACGATAGGAAGAGATGCTACATGATGTTGATCTCAAACTTAAATCATGAACACTTGTAATTAGTAGTCAGAGTATGATGAAGCTATCAAGAATTGATGAGACATCCAACAAGAAAATCATAATTTAGATCCACACAACCTATAATGCAAACATCAAAACAATGTAGTCTAGTGTGCTTTGTCTCTCATGTTATCAATGCCTATCTCAAAGGCATTTGTTGGTTGAACTTCACACTGGATTCCATCAAGCTCTTTTGTGAACCTGTCCTTGGAGCTTGCATAGAGCATCTTGTTTCGTATCGTGGAAGTATCAGGAGACCTGTAAAAAATAAAGGGAAAACACATTCACATAGTGAAAAATACCATAAATTTAACTTGATTATACATGCCAACATTAGGATATATCATAGAAAATCATATGCATCCATGTCACAATCAACACATTATTGCTTTCCAATTAATAGGAACAACAAGTAAATGCAAAAAGCACATCTACTCCTATCCCCACAACATTCCAATAAAAATCTACCAAGAACAATATCTGTGCCTCTAAGATTGTATCTCCTAGATCATTCAACTCTACAATGGTGTGGCAACTGAAGAAGCTTAAGCTGACATTAGTGACTATAGGTTCATATCATAACATGGAAAGAAAGGGACAACCATTCCACAGAGGGATTTAATCAACGTGTCATGGTAATCCATCAATAGAATACAAGGGTTCATTAAAAGTTGACCTTTACTTTCTCTACTTCTCTCAAACATGAGGTAAATCAAATGAAATTAGTTTAATTACATATTGTGTTCTCATGTCTACATAGAGTGTCACATGCCTCAATTTTGTAAAAATTATATTATCATATTTGATTTTATTTCAGGATAATATGTTAAATTTTATGCTAAGTTGTAAATGATGACTCAGTAGAGTCAAGGGTGTGAATGTAATTCTGAATATTTTAATTATAAATAAATACAAGTGGAGACAATAGCTTGGGAGAGTTGTTAAAAGAGTGTTTACTGGTCAAGTTGGTGGAGGAGACTAGGTGGAGAGCAAATAGACAAGTGGCAACACCCTCAAACACTTCCAATGTTGCAAGTGGCAACCTCCCCACATTTGGGATCATGATCCCCCAAGAAAGTGGGATTAGAGCAGGTGGATCAATTAATGACAATTAACCCAAAAAGACTTAGGCAATCTTAATAAAATACCCATTGAAGAGAGCTGAGGCTGCTCATTCCAAGAAGAGAACCATTTAGGTGAATGTACTTCAGAGGATTTCTTTGGTAAGGGAATTTGTGGAAGGTGTTTGAGGGGTAAACTACAGAAAGTGATCTAGTATAGATTTTCAGCTGAAGGATCTTACTGCTGAGTGCAGAGTTAGTACTGAGTCATTGGACTAGTATCTTGTTGTATGCTCCACCAGTTCTGAGCCAAGGAGACCAGGAACAGGCTCGGGGGTCCTGAGAAGTCATTGTTTGAAGGCTCTCTAGGAGTTGGTAGGGAGGAACGGCCTCCCAACGCTGTTGTTTTCCAACTTAAAACATGTTCTACAGTCATTTATTTCTCTGTGTTTTAAAGTTTCTATGAGAAATTGAATGATTAGGGAGTGCTTATATGTTTAGTAGTGAACTAATAGAGATTATAATACTTTATTAATTGAAATGCTGAATCTATATTTTATGAAAAATAATCTTACCTGTGTTTTTCCACGTCTGAAATGGACCAGACTGTACTCTAGCACAGGCAGTATAGTTTAAAATAGATGAAGGATAGGAAAGAAATCTGAAATCAATAGAGTTATTTATGTTTTTCAGAGTATTGGAATCATTTCATTCTATAGATAGTTGTTTTTTGAAAAGAATATTAATCTGCCTAGTTAAGTTTATTGTTTAAACCACACTATGGTAATAAAAATGATAGAAAAGAAATAGCCATAATATATTACTGATAGCAATGTGTTCAAGTATATAAGTTATTCTTTTACACACTACTTTCTTTTACAAACTATACTTCTAACCTAAAATAGAGAAAATAGAAACATCTCAGATATAATGCTTATTTATTTATCTTAAGTAAGGGTTAAAATATGGTTCTGTTAGTTTATATCTTTTACTAATATTAATAGCTAACTTAACCCTCAACTATTCGAACCCTAAGTAGGGATTGGTAACCTAATTAACTTTTAAAGACAAATTAATTCAAGATAAGGAATATCTTAATAAAGAACTTATTTAGCTCTCATAGTATTCTTTTACTTAGAATCAAAACAACTAAAATACATTAGTAACCTATGCTTTGAGTATTATTAATGAGGAACTGTCCTTTAACTTTTATAGACAAATTATATATGTAAAGGAGTAATGACAGGGTTGAAAATCCTCATTTCACTTTTTAACAAGCTTACAGAAATAATCCTACTGAATAAACTAAACTATTATAGACTCGTCTCAGTCTTTATTAATAAAGTGTATGTGCAAATACAAACTTAAGAAAATATAGTATTCACAGATAATATTATTAACATAAACAATATCGTTTATAAATAAAAAATTCTTTTAACAAATTTATGAAATCTTTAAAGAAAGAAACAAAGATTATTTCCATAAACCTTAACCTAGAATTCTTTGAGCCACCAAAATAATCTTAAATTCTTTTGACAGTAACAAAAAATAATTAAATAACAATACATAAATTATCTTCTTAAAGGTTAAATAGGGTAAAAACCCCAGCTCATATTTTTGAGCAGAGACTACCCAGTATTCTTATTTATGCAAATCCATTACAGCAGTAACCTAGGATAAGCAATATACTTATTCTTTTAATATAAACATTTAAAGAAAAAATTAACTTATTTACACAAAGATACAAATACAAATACATAAAGGAGAACGAATTTAAGCTCAAGAGAGACTGTCTTAAAGATATTTACATTATATCAACAAGCCCGAAGATTGAATGTAAGTCAAAACATTAACAGAGTACAAAACCTTAGCTAGAAGCCGAGCACCCATATTAAGATATGGAGTATACACAAGTAATAACAAATGATTACAAACTATAAGTTCTTCACTAATACGAGAGGAGAGCTTCACAAATTTCAGTTTTAAGCTGAAGTCACCTTACGACAAGCAAGGGTTTTAACCAAAACAAAAAATATAAAAAAAAACAAAGGACAACAACCCATTACTGGTTGCAATGGTCGAGACTTTTTCCAACTGCAAGAGTTTGTACAAGCAAGGGAATCCATATTCGAAACTGGAGCTTACTGTGAACGAATCGTGGAGCCAATTATACAGCACGATGGTCAACCTGGGAGACGAGCCACCCTGCATTATAAAGAACCCAAGTTATTTGAAAATTAGAAACCCTTGCGCAGAAATGAACAATAAACAACAAATAGCTCTTAATTTTTTTTTTACTCACCTTAACTACAAGTGAAAGCGATGGAGCCCCAGACGAACAATAACACCACGAACAATGTTAAAAAGAGCCAAACCCTCATTCTCGCTGAGGATGGAGATGACGGGACTCCGGTGTTTTCACAACTATCAGTAGAGGTGTGGGTAAGCCTGAGCAAAGGCTATGAAGAAGTCAATAAGTATGGAGTCATATTGTTACCAGCATACAAGTAGGAAAACTACAACCCTACGATGAAGGAGCTTCGCAATCACACACCATAAGCTCAAGCTGTCACCAATGACAGACCACGACAAAAGGAACAACAAAAAGGAGTTTCAAACAACCGTAAAGCCATATACAAGGAAGGCAGTAAAAATCTCATCAAAGTTAAAGAAATTACAGAGAAGGCGAGTAACAGAATCTAGCTCAAGGAAGTAAACCATGACAAATGCTAGCATTGGAGTCTCTATAGCTATCTGCAACTCACAGCCGCCATGGGAGCTTGCAAAGCAGCCCAAAGGGGCCAATACAAATGTCGGAGGTCATTTGAGCCAAGGTTAGGATTAAAAACTATTTATGCAACTAGTGCATGGCCAAGAAACTTCCACGTGGTCGTAACATTATCATCATGCAGTGGGTCGACTTTCCATAGTCACTTGCATTCCATAATAATCAATTTATTCACCCAATGATTTCATCAAAACAACATTATAGTTTGCATGGGTTTCACATCATACTCTAATCGTTTAAACACTTGGTGCATAGCTCATTATTGGCGTAGGTTTGCAAGGTTATTATAACGTTGTCTTCATACATAACAAAATCCTTAAGCCTCGTAACCCAAAAGAAATACCTTATATAATTTATCGATAACCAATGTTATGAGAAAAAGCTAGTGAATGCTAGTGAGGATTATGTTTATGTTTACATAGTAAGTTATACTAATGAGTATCGTGGGGAGACGTTACAAAGTTATTTTAATATTATCGTTAGTTATATGCATAGTATACATGTGAGCATTAACCCCTTTTGAATTGGTTACAACTCATCAAAGTTTATATAATAATATCATCATTGGGATATAGGTTGTGTAATAACTAAGTTGGTATCAATAGTATTTTAAGATAATTATGAAATCATTGTCTTATAAACAATTTAGTGAATAGTGTAAGAATAACTATCTATTAGTTCCAGTTCCTTTCTTGGTGGTGTAAATGATTACATAGCATTCAACTTGAGTAATTTGCATAGTGTCATTTGGGTAGGATCATAAGTATTATGCAAATGTAACACTAATAAAACCTTTTATATCGATAAACAAATAGTTTATGAACATTTTTAGAATCTTAGAAACTAGCAAAATTTTGATAGCAAATTATGTAATGGCAAAGTAAAATGTAAGAAGATTTTCCTATGAACTCTTTTACTTAATACAGATCCATGAGATCTTATCTTAGAAGTTGTGGTAGTTCCTCATTAATTGGAGTATAGTTTTACCTTCTTACCAAATTACTAAGGTTAACATAATATGAAAAGGTTGGCTCGATACGAAAAACACCAACCTTGTAAGTTGCTCTTAGATAGAACCTAATACAAGAATCATAATATAGAATTGCTAGGGTATGCATTTTGAAAATAAAGAATATCAAGCAGATAAAAGAATCTGCTTAGAACCAAAGGAAGTAGTACTGTCGCTACATACTCTACAGGAAAAAATACAATTATCTGAACTTTGTTTACAATAGCAACAGAAGAAAACACACTGTGTTACCTTACGGAAGTAGGTTGGATTACAACAGCTTATAATCTAAGCTTATCAATTGCAAATAGAAATATTGCAGAATGCTTTACAAATTTAAAGACGATACTCGGTCATTTATACCTGTAAACCTGTAAGAACAAATAATCCATATGCGTTAGCATAAATGCTAAGTAAGCCCTGAAATTCAAAGTTAGATTCCACCTACTGTCATAAATAGAACTCATCAGTAAACCAAATATAGAATTAATGTGCAAGTTAAACTTAAGATTATGATAATAAGAAAAATGCTGAGTTAACATAATTGAGTTTATGCAAATTAATCTATTAACTGCTTTTCTTTTTGCTAACCGTTAACTGTTAATAAACTGCAGTCTCAGCATTTTATGTTATTTCAAAATTTTAAATTTTTTCTAAAAATTTGGGGTTTTGACATAGAGCTTAATGAAACTATCGATAGACTTTCCAAATAAGGTGCACAAATTGAGAGTGGAGATTGGTCAGTGTTGGAATCAAAGGATGGACAAGTAGTTGAACACATCAAATCAGTCTATTGATTATGCATCTCATCAACTGAGAGTGCATATTTTTCCAAAGTTATTGATCCTATGAAGTCTTGTTTCCAACCTATTATTGGCAGTTATGTAGTGTTGAAAACATTATAATAAGAACTATTTTCATGAACAGTTTCTATCTAAACTATTGAGAAAATTAGATGACTGAAAAAGATGATTTTATGCAGTTGTATGAGCTTTCAGAGAAGGACACAGTTTAGCTAGGATATCATACAAAATCGCTGCCCCAAGAGACCATAGGAATGGAGGTATGTTGTCTCTTGAATGCAACGTTCTAACAGCATAATCAATAACTCCATCTGCAATATTTTAACTTTGTCAATTTAGAATCTTCATTATCACCATTTAATTAAGGAATTATAAAAGGTTTGCATCACTGTTCTAGGAAAAAAGATCAATGAAAGAGAAATAGCCACTTTGACATGCACGAAAAAATGATCATTACATATTAACGAGGTTCAAGTTTGTTTTTAGCGGCTTATGACGAGCATCCTCAAATTCAACACTTAATATTATTGTCAAGTAAATTGAGCATCTTAAATTTAACAAGTTTGGGTATTTTTCATACTATATGTGTAATTGATCCTCATGTTTCTCTTCATCATCATCATCATCTGACTCCTGACCTAAATCATTGCTACCTTCTAGTTCGCCTGAAGCTTCATCTCTAAGAATGTCTTTCTTAAGGTTTTCAAAAGCTTTCTCATGCTAAAAAAAATATGGAATTAGCTTGAAAATATTTGTTACACATCCCAAAGATGCAAGTCTGAGTTTTTAATATTGCATATTGAAAACATAAAGGCATATAAACTATGAAAAAGCTAAAAATTAGACAGCCTAGTAATGACGAAATTCGAAGGAAATATACCAATGCCAACTTCTTGATCAAGCTCGTCTTATAGGGGAAATTAATGGGTAAATTGATCTTCTTGCTAGACAAGATCCAGTTCCGGAAAAACAGCAGGATACCCTTGAAAATTCCAAAACCAATAGTAAGGATTCATGCACATACCATAAAAATAATACAAACTAGCAACTACAACACAAAAAGGAATTCACATCATATTATACCAGGAATTTAGCTTTCCAAATTGCAAAAAGTCCTTTAATTAGAAATTGTAATTGTTTGTTAATTTCTCCCTCGTGAAGAATGCCTGTAAATCGCTAAAACAACTCCTCTGCACAAGTGAAATCCAAGTCTCTAAAATCTCACATAGCTGTATATTAAACTAATTATGAAAGCTAGAAGAGAGTAAATAATTACAAAACGCATAATGGAGATCTGGTTGGAGATGAAACACTTATGGTCGAGTTTCAACACACTACTAAAATATTTAATGGAATAAATTCATGAGGACCTGCAACATATGGAGAATTTATAGCGTCTATACATGAGATATTACCACAGGTTAAGTCTTCCGAGCTCCATTTGCAATGTTGAACACCTTGAAAAGGAAAAACTATATTATTTAGAGCACGTCATGGAACTCTTCAATTTGGAGTCTTTTCCAAACCTAAAGTTTCTAAAGCACTCTTTTTCATCTCAATTGAAGGAGGTGGGTGTGGGAACCTCCTGTTAAAGGATGAGTTAGGTTAGGGTTAGGCTAGGGTTAATACAGAGAGAAAAAAAAATTTATACTTCAATGCATAAAAATATCTAAACATAAAACTAGATCCAGAAGGGTACTATTGTAATAAACTTAAACATAATTTTCATCTCTTTCAACTTTAACACTTAGCTGGTCACTGCGTTAAAGTTTGTCCTTGACATGGATTATGATTTCCAATACATAGAACATAAACAATATCAAAAGTACAATGAAACAAATAAAAAACAATTAAAGGGAAAATGTTAAGGCCTGGAATCTTTCAAAGGGAGTCACACGATTTAAAGAAGAATTTATATACGAAAACATCATACCTCAAGTTTGAATTACACAATATGGATCATAGGATTTATAGTCATCAAGGAATATAGTTCGTTGCATTTGAAGTTACTTATTGGTGGCTTGGAAATCACAAGAAGATCTTGGTAATTTGCAATAGTAATGCAAATCAAAGTCTGTAAGGAATAAATATCAGACAATACACCCTATAACCATGTCTATAATTCGAGATTTCATTGGGGTCATGAATGGAGTATTGTTGGAAACATGTGACAACAAACTATGTTTGTAAAGTTTCTTCCCTTGGAAAATTGATATGGATTTTTCATACTGAAGGTAGTGATGCTAAGAGAGGTAACATAATTTCTCTGAAGGACTTTGAGTATCAAGTTTTGGGTTGTTGGTCAAGATTCTAAATCAACATTACAGTTTATCCTTAGGTCAAGGGTTTCATACACTCGAGTCCTTGCAAGTCTCCCCCCCATCCGCTTCTCAGAACATCTACCAATAAATTCAACCTTCGAAGGCTTCTTGCGGGTCATATGGAATGGCCTCCAATGGAACATTACCGCTAGGGTTATATAGTTTTCCCCCCCATGGAATTAGCAGGATCTTATGGTTCAATGCAGCAACAACAGGGTGTGCCTCACTACTCCCCTCAGCAACATTGGCAGCAAGGTATTGCGAC
This sequence comes from Pseudotsuga menziesii, assembly GCA_001517045.1. Lineage (NCBI taxonomy): Eukaryota > Viridiplantae > Streptophyta > Pinopsida > Pinales > Pinaceae > Pseudotsuga > Pseudotsuga menziesii. Next base: position 21,202 of record LPNX010015852.1, on the reverse strand, counting down.
CAAATTATGCCACGAGAATTATGAATCCAAGGAGAGTACATATTTTGCTGACCCCGGTCTCCACGCTACTATCCATGGAGCGTATGTGCCAATGCCACCCAACAAGGTCTCGAGACATGATATTTTTGGTAATGCTCACATGGAAGCCGGTTCTATGCAACAACCATGATACCCTCTTGAGAATCGTTATGCACAACAAGAAGGATATGGCCATGGTCATCTGCATGGCCATCCCCATGTCCATGTCCATGGCCATTCCCATGCCCATTGGTTTAGTGAGGTCTTGAACGCTTGTTTCCAAGAGTAGTAGGGTCATTTGGGGTCATCGGTTGCTCCCCACGTTCCGGTGTATTCATCCTATGAATGGCTGCCTAATAGGGAACATTTTTGAGAATACATTGGGCACTCGCTCTCTTATATGGAACTAGGAAATCCATCAATATCACAAATCAGTTCCCAAGATTCCTTCCAAATTTATTTATTGTTTTTTTATGCTTCGCTTGGTATTTTCTATTATCAAAGCTACATGTGGCAATCCATATAAGGAAAAAATATGTGCAGGTTCTATACATTAAACAACAATTACTAATTGGACCTAATCCTCAATTCAATCTTAAAAACTCAAATGACTTCTTGGAAATGTTTTCCTTGGAATTCTTTATTTTAGTCATTACTTCCTAGTCTGTTAATTTATACAATCCCTTTAATGATTTTAAAGAAAAAGTAAATTATCTTGCAGATAGTTGATGGTGTGTTTTTTGATGGTTTGAATTGCTATATGTGTAGTTTCAATTAGAGAGTTTAATTGTGCAATTTGTTCATAAATGTTGTTGCCAACAGATTTTTCTCCAACAATGAAAATTGGAACAACTCATTAACATGGAAAAAATATACACGCATCCCTATGAATGGATTCGTGTGGAACAATTCTTGATTTTTATTTTTCCTCTGTATCAGCAAATGTAAAAAGTTGTTGGAGTTAAAGAGAAAGTTGGAATTCAGAGAATTGATGTACAACATAATTTACTATCCCATAGGTATGGATGGTGATATGAAATAATTTACTATTCCTCAATAGCTAATATAGGTAAAACTCGAGAAGGTGTAATAAAAAATGGAAAATCGAAGCTATCAATAAAACTGTGAATACAACTTATGGAGGGAAGATAAAAGAAACTTCAAACTAAGGTCATATATTTTGAAACTTGTCCATATTGAAAATCCTTTGCAAGGGATGTGTTAGCTGAAAGCCATAGGCTTTAATTCTTGTGAGAAGTTCTAAGGATGCATAACTCATAGGCATAGACTTTGATGCTTGAAAAAGAGACTTGTTTTTCTTGTAAGAGAGCCAATAAAACCAAAGGAAGCAAACTAAATCTCATTAGATAGAAACGTAGCTCATGTAAGGTCTTTGTTTACTAACTTACTAAATCCTTTTCAAGGTATGTGCTAATCGAAAGCGATAGGATTTAATGCTTGTCATTATTTCTAAGGAATCACTCACGACATTTCTATTTAAACAAGGGAAGCCTCAAAACACAATCCAGATAGAAATAAGAACCATAAAAACCTTTAAAAAATGCAATGGTGGTCACCTTCAGGTAATAATAGACCTCAATTCAACAACAACAGACCTGACAACCTCTCTAGAAGGTCTTGTGGTCACTTACAGGCCATATTAGAACTTATAACAACATTGGGAACCCTCAACCAACAACAAGCTACTCATCATTAACAACAACAACAAAATAAACCTTTTCACTTTGAAAACAATTAATTAATGAACAACATGGTTCACAATCGACTTACGAAATGGTACGAAGTCTTTTGCTTGTACATATTATAAAAATGATAATCTTATATATGGCACTAAAGGGACAAATGGACAGAAATGCTACTAAGAAGGGAAATTGAAATTACTTAGAAATGGTAGGATGTTGTTACTAAGCTATGCTAAGGAATCCAATAGTTTTCTTTAGGCCTCAAGGTTGCTCTTGTGGGAAGAGTGGTTAACCCTCAACAATCTTTGAAGAGCTAATTATTGACTATTACAACATCAACAAAAAAATACTTCAAGAAAATTGAATTCCAGATTTAAGTAATGAGAACAAGTTCAAATAATTGAAGGAAAGATGCAACAAATAATACTATAACGATGGTATCAATATTCATAAATATATTATAGGTTCTCACCTCAGTCTTATCACAAAAAAATCTTAATATTAATAATTGGCACACAAAATAGACATGAGATCAACAATAAGAAGTCAACCAGGTAACACCTTTAATCAATGGATTTAACACAACAATATGAAACAATTATTCTAAACCAAATGGATAGTAATGTGCGGTAATATATAGTAAGACTCCACCAGTAGACTATGCCAAAACCTTTTAGGTTCTTGCTTGTTACTGAGTGTTTTAATGCTAGAGATTTGATGAAGTTTTTGTGACAACGTAGAAGGAAGACACTAGATTCATCTTCAATTCTTGCACTATTGAAATATTCATCATTAAATTACACATCTTCACTCATCGAGCAGAAAAAGGAAATTTTATGTCATATCACCCTCTTGCCATGATGTTTTCCCTTCTACACAATCAATTTTATAGTCTTAGCTGCATGAAACAAGATTGTCAAGGTATATGAGTCCTATGTGCTAGTCCTGGTGGAAAGAAGAATATGTTGCTCATATACTATCAATTGAAGATATGCCTAACTAACATGTCAAAAAGTCCAATCCTCAACATCATTATACATAGTCCACACAGGTCCTCTCTTAGTTTTAGTTTTCATCTAAGAAGAGTTTAGGAAAATTTGAAATTCATTGCTTCCTTGCTGCCCCAACTTGGCCTTTACAATGAAAAAACACCCCTTCTCTCTAGGATATTTGATATGGAACACTACATAGGATCTAAAGGGTAACACTATTGTCACCCTTTTATTTCTATATACAACAACAACAACAACAACAACAACAAAAATTGTTGAAGCTCTTCTTCCATATCACCTTGTGCATGATTCTAAACTTCAATAATCCTATCCTAGGGAAGACCCCTTGAGTTAGAGAAGATCCAACCTAAAATGTGGAGAGGATATTATTGAGGTGACAATAGGCAAATACTCTAGGTAAAAGTTGTGCTAGTCTTGTTCTTTGGGATTTTAATAATACATAGTTCAAGTTGTAACACCTCCAAATGCATCAGAAGCTCCTCCATTAGTTTTTTTTTCCATCCCTTCTTGCTTCCAACATGATCAAACCATATCCTTAAAGAGGGCATCCAAGCTTAAGCAGGCCTTTGGACAAGCCCAAGTGCAACTTAGCACAACATGGCACCTTCCTAAAAAGGGAAATCCTCCTTTTATGATCATTAACTCCTTTTATTATCACATATCATGCTTTGGACCTCCAATTTTTGTCGAGTGTGCCCAAATAGAACAACATGGTGACATATAACCTTGAGAAAAATCCCCCCATTAAGCCAACAATAATCCTCCATATTTTTGTGTTTGCCTCGGATAATGAGAAATGCCCAAGTAAGCTAGAACAAGGTGCATTGATTCCAAAACTCTTACCTACAACCTACGACATAAACTAAAATCCAAGGATTCCTTGCTTTGCTACTAAGGGAAGAACATCCATGAAATCCAAAATTAAGCATTCATTTTCAAATAGGTAGCAAGGGGAGTTGAACCTTAGTGGGAGGATATCACTATCCTCTCTTAACCAACCACAAAATCCCTCAATGCACCTTTCCCACAGTGGAAATGTATAAAACCCTATATAAAACTACATAAAAGTACAACCTCTATGTCTCAATGCCTTCTAGTTATGGATTGTCTAACTCTATCTCTTTCATTTCCATACAAAATATTGTGGTGTCCTATCATCCCATGTTATATACTATGATGGTCCTAAATCCCACTAATGATACCTCCTCCAATTAAAATTAGACTGTGTATAATATTCTCTTGTACTTTAAATTTGAAAATATTACCTAAACACGCTGCCTAATGGGTACTTCATATTTTTGTATTTTCTTCCTATCACAATTTTGTACTCCTATCTATCTATCTATTTGGAGAGAGAGAACATGTACTACTCCATAATCTCATTTTCGTACTTTCATACTTACATTCTACTTTTGAGAATATTTGTGTTGATGGCTAATTGTGCTCATACCCAATCACCCGGTACTTATGTAGAATGCAACCTGGCAATCTCCGCTTGGTACTTGCATTTTGCTTTCTTGTTTTCTTAGTTTTTGTATTGCTATCTAATTGTGCTCATATCCAATCACTTAAGTGCTTATGTAGAATGCAACCTAATTTTTAGTGCTTGTGTAACCCACATCCTAACCTTGCAGTTGAACGTAAATGTAATCTTGGGGCTCCATCCATAGAATGAATCATTCTAAATGTTGCAACCTTTATCAATTATCCAACATATACTCTCTATGATTACACTGTTCATTTTGTACACATTGTTTTAACTCCTTAGCATTTAGCTATTTTTTTTCAGTCCTTAGGGTTCTTCGTGGCCTAGTTCATTTATAATTTAGTAGATGTTATTTCAAGTCCTATTCACCTAGTTTGGTCATATGTGGAGGTTACTATAATTTCTCTTTCTTTTTGTCATCACCTTTTCAACCTGCAAACTATCCTTTCAGTTCACGTTTGACCCGAACACTTAAACAACATCTGCACAAACATAGAGGAATTATAATAACACAATCATGGTTGACACTATAATATCAATTGTAAATATACAAAAATATGGACGTTAATACTTGAATCCATTGTGTTGATGTCCGGTTTCATCATTTCATACAGTTTTAGACCATGTACAAGCTGGTTATCTACATTTGCAATACCTAACCCACCATGTTACCATGAGATTTCTGTGAAGGGCATCAATTTCTTTAGTGACTAATAAACTAACAATCAATTTGTAATGAGATTTGTGTGAAGGGGCATCCGTGTTTTTAGTGACTAATAAACTCTCAATCAATTTGTAACCCTAATTTGACAGGCTATTTGATCTTTGGCACACACTGAAACAATTTAAGCCTGCTATTGAATGGGATCTAAATAATTTGTTTGTATGAACTTCAGCAATATAGGATACTACTAAAAAATATCAATTCACCGATTCAGTAATACTTTTCACGTCACCTTGAGAATTCCATTGTTGGCTTCCAATTTTTCAGCTGCTATAGTAACCGCCCCAACTAAGAAGCTAGAATGTTGAAATTTCCCTTGCTATAGTAGTCATCCCAGCTAAGAAGCTAGAATGTTGAAATGTTTCTTTCATTTTCTGTAGGGACACAAACACCGCAGAAAGTTAAAAAATTCACCTCCATAGGAAAATCATTGGAATCCAATACAGACATTTAGTACAATCTAATTCAAAACTTAGATTAGAATAGAAAGAGTATTAGTGTATGGAATATAAAATCCATAAATATGTGAATTGAGCCACATCCATAAATAATATCAAAGCTAGATAATATTTCAAATACCCGACTGACAGAGGTTTCAGGATGTGCTCATAGCAATTATCCACTGAGATCTTTCAGGGCATCAACTGGTTGTTGATTATGGTTGTACACAAGGTTACCATTGTTTATCACAACCTCGTATTGCTCTCTCTTGTTCTTCAATATAAAAAATTAAAAGAAATATAAGTTCAAAGTTCAAACAACTAAGGTTAGATATATAAACCAACAGATGAAAATGTACATGTCCCGAAAAAGGTTTTATCCACATGAAAGATGAAAAATAAAACAATGGACAAGAAGCGGGATACCAAGAAATACTATTGTGTTTCAAGAGTTTTAGAAAACACGAAGAAGATCAAAGGTGAAACCTTAGTGGACTAAGGTACAGGATTCGTTTCCTTTGAAACATTGACCTTGGGAAGTAATCAAGATTAATATCCCTGCCATCTCCAACACCGATCATGCGATCATGATTAGAATTGAATTAGATTGTTGTCATTCACAAACACTGTCATTCAAGACACACCCTTTTGGGTTTCTCTCTATTTTAACTTGAAAAAATACACACAGAGAGATGATTAACAATAGGAAATTAATCCTTTATTAATCCAATATTGCATGTAACTTAGCAAGTTACCCTCAATAACAACGTTACAGAAAAATCTAGAATCGAGTGTCCCTACTTCGAAAATGATTGTGTGAGGGTATTAAGATAAGCATTGGCACTAAATAGAGCACTTCAAAATAAGATGCAAATGGAAAAGATAAAGCAAAAGCAAGGAATAGAGGTTCAAACCTAAAAATAGTAGAAATCCATTGTTGTAGCGGTTATGCATTGTGACAGATAGCCAGTTGGTTAAAATTTTATCATCGAATACTGCACAATTTCTTTTAAAGCTGGAAGCCAATATTAAAATCTATGTTAATGATTGTTACAGTTTTAATTGCTGAATAAAACTCTGTTGGCAACAACAATTATGAAAAGCTTGTACAATTAAACTCTCAAATTAAAACTAAACATATAACAATTCAAACCAGCAAAAAATCGTCTTAAAAATTATATAAACCACAACTGACCAAACAATTGCATTAAAAAAAGAATAATGGAGGACTAAATATACCAAACAGAACTAGGATTTTGAAACAAATATACCACACAGAACTAGGATTTTGAAACAAATATACCCAAATACACCATAGAATCCAGCTATATTTGAATAGAGATACCAAATTATTAAACAGAAACACAGATATCAGGACAAAATACCCCAACATTAAATAGATGGACTAGACTATACCAGTTGACTGTTTGTGAGAAGAGGAACTTGAGTATGAGGATATTGTCTTGAAGAGGTAACAGAATCAATATCCTCCCCTTGCCCATGCATCTGCCACTGCATCATTGCGTGTGCCCTTTGTTTGGCATGTCATCTCTTCCACCATGAGTGTAGTTAAACTCATTCTCCAAATCATCAATATCATCTTCTTCCTCATCGCCTTCCACTCTTGGAATCCTTGCGGAAACACACCCATTATTAGAGACAGTTATCAGTTACTAATACCCAGATACTAATCCACAACTAACTGGAATACAATGCCCATATTCCATATCTGTAAAAGTGTTAACATCATCTGTGCAGTATATCCTTTGTGCAAGGTGGGGTTTTCATAACTTGGTAAACACTAAAACAAGAAAAATGTATCTATCTACTCACCTTTATGCCTCTTGTATCTGGTCTTGCATTGAGGACACGACTGGTTTCCATCCTTACGCTCATATTCATAGCAAGGCTTACAAACTGGGAAGGCACACTCATTGCACGCCACAAAGAGCTCCCCATCTGCTGTCACACCAACATTATCTTCATAAATCTGGCATACTTGGCTGCTCGAGTGCTTCAGAGGATTCGGCTGCATACCAATAGCCATTCATTCTCAATTACACAAACCAAACTAAAAAAATGAAAAAACAATTCTACAACTTGCGCTACTCTTCTCTACGGAATTAGAATTAGAGAGACCATTAATACCCTAATACTAGAGCTTGTTAGGGTTTTGACCTGGTCAATCATTTCTTAATCTTTATGTTACTGGATCTGAGTCTGTAAAACCTGTAGTCTTATATCATATCAGCATTATTTTGAATACGATAAGAGAATGCCAATTTGGGTTTATACTACTTTTGTGCCATAACATCTAAATTGTGATTATTGTTCTTTTCTGATTAAATTGCATTGTCAGCTTATTATGTTTATCTTTATTATGGTTTATGACTCGGCTCAGTTCAGCTTGGACCTCAACCCAACAACCATATTTTTGCTAAGGTGATCTCAGACAAAAAATGAATGCAATTTCATTTCTCATATGAATTCCCAAGCCCAATCGTTGTGAAGGGTTCTATCGAACAAATTATAATATGGGGTTGTTTTACAACAAAAATCCGCAGTGGGTAATCTGGTAAAAACTAAAATGAAATACCCTAATTTCATATCTTTACAGATCCGATTCCCAAACTTGTTATCCAGCTTTACCGCTAGTCAATACCCAACAAAAGAAAAAACAGACTGGCTATGTTTCCAAACTGTAGAAGAACAATCTCAAACGCCACAGAAACAACAGAAGGCTCAATACTTTAATGCTAAGTTTCTTATTACTCAGATCTTAATAAGTGAAAGGAATACGAGCAATACAGTATTCTATTAGCAATCTAAGCCTCATTCTTTGTGCAAATCCAAGTGCGTACAAGCCCAAATGTCGTATACAATAGAGGAAAAGGAGAAATTCTAGGAAATTAAGTAAATGCATTACAATAAACTTACACCAACTTCTGCGTCATGGCGAATCAACACCAACTCGTTTCTCTTGTGAGAGCCTGCAATCATACGAACACTAGCCTCCATTGCCTGAATCTGAGTGTAATCTCCTGTTCCCAATGTCTTTATGTCATGAAATCTCAAGCAATGTTTACCATGTTTTTGCGGTGGTGGGTTGAACTTTTCGCAACTTTCTTGATCGGTGTGCAAACCTCTTAAAGTGCCCTAAGAATCTATTTGACAATTCCACCTCTGGAATAAGACAGTAGGCTTTTGTAGGAGTGATGACCAATCTCCTTACTTCAATTGTTTCCTCGACTATCTTTGGGCCCTTCAGGAGATTTGGATTCTCTGAAATCCAGTTAAGAATAGTCTTAAATATTCCAAGGGCATCGAAAATTGGGTAGATGTAGGCAAGCATATGCCTCAGTGCTAGGGTACTCAACTTGGTTTGTGTCACACCAGGATCCAACAATTTGTACAACTCGGCATTTATTCTTTGATAATTGACAATGCCCTTGTGCACAAGGGCATTCAGGAGAAACATGGTCTCAAAAGGAATTTTTCGGCGGTGTGGCAGGGTGAAAAAAATTCCCTGCTAGACAAACATGGCTCATTATCAATTTTCAAAGTAGGAGGCGGTTTTTCATCCAGAAACCCGTTATGTTTGAAATAGTCGATGGCCTTTTTCATTGTATCACCCATGCGAGGAGGCAGAACAATTTTGTAGGCCACACATCTGCCCAATGCATTGTTAGGAGTGAAGTCAAAGGTTCGAATCCAGGGATTCTCGTCATCCAACAAAGGAAAAGGGACACTCACATAGATATCATCGTCTGCAGTTCTGTAATACATCCAGGGAGGCACCCAAAGCTGCAAGAGAATAACTCTAGTCGCATTGCCATTGATAATCCTTACATTCCGAATATCTTTTATAAGAAATTCAATCTTAAAATCACATTTTATCGGAGTGTCCTTACGACGAGTAGTAAAAGTAAACAGCTGATCCCGAGTAAGGATAATCCTACATCTTCTATCAAATGGGTCGACATGAAAATCAACACAAGAATTAGGTGCTCTCCAGGCCACTGAGAACTCAATAAGATTAGCCAATGAACCGATCTCAAGCAGCAGAATAGGAGAAAATCTGAAGAGCGGACTTGTTCTTCTTCTGCTCAATCTAGAGGAGGTTTCGATACCAACCTTGACCTTGAGAACATTGCCGTGGAACATAGGCTTCCCGTCATTACTAAGCCTCACCGCCTCTTTCATTGCATTCGCAGCAGCTCCCCAGCAAGAACAAGAGTCATCCGTTGGGTACCAGCAACAGCCGGAAGGTGTGCAAGCCTATACGTTCCAAGGCGTCAAGCAAATCTCCAATAACGTTGCGGATCCCACAATCACCGCTTGGAGGAAGCTTGGTCCGCCATCGATAAACCTAACTTCAAAACCTGGGCACATGGCATGAAAACAGACAGAGAACGAACACTACAGCACAGTGGGTAAAGATGAAAACCAAGAGACAAAACATCGAACACGTGGCAACATATAATTTGAGCGGAACTACGACGCTACAGTATTCTAAAACCCAACTTCTCAAGTAAAAACGCCTTACGGAGTAAATATTTGTATTCTTTTTTGGTAAGTTTGAATTTGGCAATATGATTATTAGCCTTTTTTGGTAAGTTTGAATTTAACAATATGATATCAGGGGCCATACTATTGTTGAAAACAAAAATATTTTTATTGCAAATTTTATTGTATAAATGGATTTTGGATTTTTGATTATAAAGCATTTTGCAATTCTAATCACTGAAAACTATCATTTAAACAATTTCCATCAAGAAAAAAGTTCGAGAGTTGACCGTAACCAGAAAATCACCAGAGTTGACCCTACCCCTTACGTAACCAGAAGGTTCGTTGGTTTCGAAATTCTATGCGTTCGCAGAAAATCACAAAGGGAGTGGATAGCCCAGTTTGATATATAGGAACGCATGTAGCCCATATGAAGGCTGTCCTCATTAGTTTGAAGGTCTCCAAGTAACTAAAAGGATATCTCTCATTTTTTGTTGTAAAAAAAAAATGCAAAGGGACGCAAGCAAGCTGGGCGTGAAGGAATGCGTTTCAGGAGCAGGGGGATACATAGGATCATGGCTGCTCAAGAATCTTCTTCAAAGAGGCTACACTGTCAACGCCACCCTCAGAGACCCACGTACAACGATGTTTATTTGTTTTACGCTTCAGTCCTATTGTTTTCTTTTTTCCATATTTTACAGCTTCATTGCTAGTAGTACTCTTGTAGATTTTAACTTCGAAAATCCTTGTAAAAAACACAAATTATTTCAAATTGACGATACACGCAGAGAATGCTGCAAAGGCTGCGCTTCTGCTGTCCCTTCCGGGGGCCGCTGAGAAGCTGAAGCTCTTCCAGGCAGATTTATGTGACGAGGGCAGCTTTGACTTAGCCGTTGAAGGCTGTGAAGGAGTGTTTCACGTGGCCTCCCCTACTGACATTCTCAATTGCTCTCATGAGGTAATTATCAAATTAATGTTATTCTTTGAGAGCCTGAGATCAGATCTTACAGCTTTTTGCAAACATTTGTTGGGACAGGATGATTATGTTGAGCCTGCTGTGAAGGGAGTTTTGAATGTTTTGAACCCCTGTTCACGAGCTAAATCGGTGAAGCGCGTGGTTTATACTTCGTCGGTGTCTGCAGCTTGTCTGCTGAATGAAGCGGGGGAATTTATTAGTGGCTCCTGTCTGGACGAGTTAAGATGGACTCCAGTGGATGCCGGTAAAAAGAAAAACCATCCCGCTAAAGTATGAATGTATATTGCAACTACGATTTAATCTCTCTATCTCCAAATAAAGTACTGATTAATATCATGTCTACAAGTGCAGTTTTATTTCATTGCCAAGACTTTGGCGAAGCAAGGAGCGATTGAATATGGGTTAAATAGTGGCCAAATGGAAATTGTGACAATTGGACCGGGTTACGTTGCTGGACCTTGCCTTGCTTCTAATTTTCCATATTCATCCACAATGATCTTACGTCCAATTGCAGGTATTTGGTTTTCAACCCTAAGGCTCAATACCCCTAAACCCTAAACTCTAATTTTGTGTTTTTAACCCTAAACCCTAAGGCTCAATACCGCTGATGATTTAGGTAAATCTTTATCCATATGGGGTGTAAAACGTTATCTATTTTTGAAATCTAGCCCTAAACACTAATGCACAATATTCGATGGGTCGGAGAAAGCTTTATCCATATCTGCTGTAACATTTTAAAACATTCATGGCAACATTAATGCATTGGTTTGTTGAAACTGTTGCAGGTGAATATAAAGGCATGAAGGCGATTCAATCTTTTCTGGGATCGTTGTCATTCACTCATGTAGACGACGTGTGTGAGGCTCATATATTTCTGATGGAGCAGCGAAATGTGGGAGGTCGACATATTTGTTCTGCATTATCTCTCAGTATTCCTGAACTCAAACGTTTCATTCATAACCGCTATACACAGTCCATGTGAGTAATCTTATTCTATGGTTTAGATCTCTATCTACCATATGTAATCTTCTTCTGTGACCTGTACAGTAGATCTCTGGTATTCTTGTTCTATGGAAGTAGATCTCCACGCCTATTTAATTGTATTCACTGTCAGTTAGGAAGGGTTAACTATCTCTATCTAATTGTTTCTGCTGCAACAGGGACTATGAAGATGAATCATGAATCCAGCGTTTATGTGCCAACTTCTTCTAAACAGTTCCTGGATATGGGGTTTTCCTCCAAATACAGTTTGAAAGACGTTTTTGATGAAACTGTCAAATACACTAAATTGTATGATATCATGAAATAGTTTTCTTGAGAGTCTTAGTCGGATACGTTTGAAGTACTAGATGTTATTGTAACTTAGTTGTCATTAAATATGTGGAATTTCCCAATGAAAACGAGGGTATTTCTACTGTTATGTGCGTTTTTATTTTATATGTCGAATTGTCCTTTTTTTGGGGTTTTCTCATAGAGTTTTACCAAATCACGTTGTTAATGAAAGGAAATTTTAATTTTGTCTTTAATAAAAATCATATAGCCTTGTAGGTAGCTTAGTAGGTTGGAGTATGGTCATGGTAAGTGGTTCATTTACTGGTGCTCATAGGGTGAGGCCCTTTTTGTAAATGTAGAATAAGTTGCTCAGCAAATAAAAATCACCTTTTGTAGGTATATTGTAGGTATATAAAGCATATTACATATATGATTCAACATATTATATGTCATGTACCTTTAAAATATATATATATATATATATATATATAAACACATCTTTATGCTCCTAACATGCATTAGTTACTATGGCATGAAAATATATGTTGTTGCTTTGTAAAGTTGCTTACAAGTTACACAAACCTCAATGATCCTAAAGTTAATGGCATACTATTGTCATAAGTGGAGGTGATTTTTCTAATGCCCTTGCTTAGCCTTAAGGATAAGTCTTGTTTCTCACCTTATTTAGGGCATATATGTTCTATGTACATGTGACACTACTTGGGAGACTATGGGTATAGTCTTATCCTATTTTTTAAATGTAAAATGGCTTAAGGGACCTTAGGTATAACCTTGGTCCTAAGCACAAGTTTAAAACATATTTGAAAGGACCCAAGGTCTAACCTTGGTCCTAATGCACAAATGTGAACATAACATGGATTTGTGGTTTTGATTTGCAAGTTTATAATATATATATATATATATATATATATATATATTATAAACTTGTAAATCAAAACCACAAATCCACCACAATCATAGTCGATCCATGATTGCAAGCAATGATTGACATGTTTAAATGCATAGTGTTATGATGGTTATAAAGTTGTATTGTGTTTTTTACTTGCGAATTTAAGGCACTGTCCTCGTTGTGAGTTGATAGTGCATTCAAGCCTTAAAGGATGGATCGAGAATGCCTATCCGGTGTTCACTTGTACAACATGTTTTCCACGATTTCGTTAGGGTTTAATGTGTCATTTTGTTTGTATGAACCCTTCATTTGAAGTTATTTGGTTTGTAACTATTGGTAGCAAAGGATTTTCCATGTCATGGCGATTTTGTAGGGTTCTTGGTGTAACACCTGCACATTGTTAATGAAATTATTCCTAGTTGATTACCAAGGTGAATAGGGGGTATTCTCAGCTCTAATGGCCACCCATAGATTGTTGTTTCGCTGCAAAACGAACTCGGCCACCATCTTGAGCTTCAAACTTCCTTTACTAGGGAAGAAACAACTCCTTAAACTCTCTCATATTGTTTTAATGTGTATTATGAGCTCTTGGATATGAATATTGATGCTGAACCTTTCTTGTAGGTAGAGGAGGAATAAGGGCACCCCAGAGGAGATGACCCCTCTCGCCCTCTTTGCAGCTCAACAAGGTAAAGTAAGACTTATAAATTTTTTTACATTGTTAAAAATCTTTTTATCATTATGATTCTGACTATGGTCAGTTAGTGGCAGGGTTGAGAGCACTCGTGAGGATGGCGATAGGGTCAGCTCCTCCCACGCTTGCGTCTTAAAATGCCAATGTAAGCAAAATCGAACCCTTACTCTATTTTATCTAAAAGTTTATTCCATAATGATTACTAATTGTTCTTTGTATCTCTTTTGCACGTGGCTATTGGCAGGGGTTTAAGGTCGCGAAGAGAGTCACGATTCAGCCTTTTACACAAGATAAGTTACTGGGTTTATTTTTGGTTCAACCCTCAGTGGTTTATATTTTAATGGACAGAAGGCTCCACAACCCTTCTCTCCTCCAGCAATTGTTTTAATTGGTTAAGTGCATCTCTTGCTTGTTCTATGTATTAAGAGACTTTCTTTGGTGCCATCGTGGATGGGCTTACCACCAATTTGGTTAACTTGTAATTTAATTAAATACTGGTTTTATTTAGAGATAGTGGATGCTATCATTGATGGTCTTACAGCCGCAATATCAAATCCATTCTTATTTAACATTTGATGGTATTAATGTTCGATTAAACCGACCCATAAAGTTTTTGCCGAATTCTTACCTATGTGATTTTTGTGTATTACTAGAGGTTAAGATAGTAATTATCATGAATTGAATTCTCTGTATTGGTTGGCAGCGACCACCCTTGGTCTGCACCATTAAATTGTATGTGTTTAGTTTAATTCCTTTTGTTTGATATATCTCGTTATTATACCAAATTTATACCAGGGTTGCCATCTATGATGGACTTACTGCCACGTATTGGATTTGATAAGATGTGTTGTTGTTAAGAGTATGGGTGTCTTGTAGATTAGATTTTGGATAATAAATGATAGCAGTTGATGCACTGATTTTGCTGCATGATCATGATAGATGCTAACGACAAATCGTGGAATTGGATCCAAGCTTTTAAAATTAATACCATGAATTGAGTAATTTTGGGATTTAAATACTTGGTATAGTTAATTATCTATAATTTCATGTAGTGTATCTGTAGTGATTCCATTAGGCCATGATCAATCACATATGGCGTTCTGAATCTTGTATTGGAGGAGGTTTATGGAATGAGTTGCATTTTAAATATGTTATAAATCTTATAAAGGCCTTTCGGCTCTTAACCTCTTGAAAAGAGTAACTAAATTATAGTATTTTTTACTTTTAGTTTATGCAGAGGATTACTTGGTTGTATTATTTGATTGTTAGTTTTTAAAGATATAGTATATTTGATTACTTGTATTCCTTCGATCTCGATCCCTAATATGTTTAAGCTGAGTTTTTAACAAGCCTTTTGGCTCTTAGTTTGTTTAAGAAAAACCATGGGTAAAAATATTGTTAAGGCCCTTCGATTTATAAAATGGGTTGCTTGAGTCTTTAAATAAAGTTTTAGTATGATTCTAGTCTTTAACAACTTTATTTAAAATATTGTGTTTTGTAATATAAATAAATTTAGTCTATATTATTTAACTAGATTCTCAATAGCTTGCGTTCAAATTACTAATTATTTAAATTAAAGCACATCACTAGAATCTTTGATTTGGGTGTGGATTCCCGATTAGAGATACATTAAGAGCTAAATCTAGTATTTTACACACAGGAATATAATAACATAAAAGAATATCTAGTTTTGATAACATAATAGGAATGGTTATTGGACAGATCCGTAATAAATCCATATCATATTTAGATGCATAATACATTTTTGCTAAAAGAAAATAATTGTGATTCCTAGTTAACTTAGACTCATCCTACTTTAACTAGTTTTAATCAGTTAAGAACTAAGACCACTGTTGGGAAAATAGAAATGGAATAGCCGTTCCTCCCAACCAACTCCTAGAGAAAACAAAATCACTTACTCTAGAACCACTAAGCATATTTGTTGAACCACAAGAGAAAAAACCACTTAATCTGCGATCTCTTGCATTATTATATTTCTTCCCCATCCAATTCTATCCTCTTGCTTTCTAATGGACATACTATTATATAGTATTTTTCATAGGACTTGGTCATTTATGAGCCTCATTCTCTTTAGCACTCAATAAAGAGTTATGACCTCATTTTAGGGAAGATGCCACCTGCACCTTAAGCTCTCACTCAATAGCTACAACCACTTGTATTTTACTCTTGTGAATTAGCAAACACTCTTCAAAAACTATTTCACTTATGTCCCCTCGAGTATCTTTTATTAATAAAAGAATAATCCATTACATTTGTTTTATTTTTGAATTCTTATAAAAAATATTTAAAATAATAAAATAAAATATTCTAAATGAATTTAATAACAATTTATTAAATCTTAGTGTATTACAAACACTTCCCCCGGTATTAATTCATCAAAACTTTTCATACACTTTTCATTCCAATCAAACTTATAACCCTTCTTATGCAATGAAGTTAAGGGGTAGTCTATCTTGGAAAATCCTTCTATAAAATTTCAATAATAACCCATAATCCCCATGAACGATCTTATGTCAATTAATTTTTTAGGAACTCACCATTCGGTGATATCCTTAATCTTGTCGGGGTCGACAAATATTCCATCCTTGGACACTATGTGTCCTAGATATTGAATTTTGTCTTTAAAGAAGTCACAATTTTTAAAGTTAGCAAATAGTTGTTGTTCTCTTAATGCTTGTAAAATTATTCTTAGGTGTTCTTCATGTTCTTGATTATTCTTTGAGTAAATTAGTATGTCATTGATGAAGATGAATACAAATTTATCTAAATAGTTACTGATAAAATTATTCATCAAGCACATAAATGATGCAGGTGAATTTGTTAATCCAAAGGGAATCACAACAAACTTGTAATGACCATAATGGGTTCTAAAAGAAGTTTTAAAGATGTCTTCATCTTTGATCCATACCTGGTGGTATTCAGACCTTAGATCTATTTTAGAGAAGATTGTTTCCCCGCATAACCGATCGAACAGATCGTCTATCTAGGCTGAAGGATATCAATTTTTAATAGCGATCTTATTTAGTTGTCGATAGTCTATGCACATTCTTAAAGTTCTATATTTCTTCTTTATGAATAAGATCGGTGCTCCCCAAGGGGAAACACTAGGTCAAATATACTTCTTGTCAATTAGTTCTTGCAGTTGTGATTTAAGTTACAAGTTCTATTATATTCATCCGATACATAGATTTTGATGCTGGTACCGCTCTCGGTATCAAATCAATTGTAAATTCTATGTCTCTTTTTAGAGGTAGACTAGGGACTTCTTCCAGAAATATGTCTTTAAAATCCTTCAAGATAGGTATATCTTCTATTTTAAGTTTGTTATCATTATATTTATCATCCATTACATAAACAAAAAATACTTTACATCCCTTATGTACATATATTTTCATTTGTAAGGCTGAGGAACCTAATGGTAAAATATTATAACAATTCAACATTACTCTGTGTTTTTCTATCCAATCAATTACTATCAACATTTCAGAGGAACCTAATGGTAAAATAATTAGATCAACATGCATACTAAATCCATTCATCAATATTTCAGGGTGTGTGCAAGAAGTTGATGGACCTTTTAGATGCAATGGTAGAATGAAGTCAATCACGCTTGATCCATAAAATAGAAATCATCCCAAGCAATCCCGACCCTGCCAAGCCTAATCCCAAGGCTGCCAACATGCATGCCAATTAGGATAGTAGACAAAAAACGTGAGCGCGTTTTGCTTCACTAAAACGCATGCGCGATTTGCAAATCATAAA
>LPNX010015846.1:21000-32969 GCA_001517045.1 Pseudotsuga menziesii | reverse complement strand
AGCTCGTGAAGAAGCTGGCCCTCTTAAAGCATACAACAACTGGTTATTAACTTATTTTACAAATATCAGATTTGAAAAGAAGACTATGATGCCTTGTTCTACAACTGACTGCGAAAGAGACTATTAAGGGATTGCAGGATTGCAAGCAAAGTATAAAACAGGAGGTCTGTCAATTGCAGATTGTTGAGCCAAAGAATACTGAGCAGTGAGCTGTTGAGAATAATACTATTGAGACGCAGGCTATTGAGTATAAACATGCTATTGAGCTTCCAAGCCTCCCCCCCCCCAGTGCCACCTTTGATGCTCTGTATGTGCAGTGCATACTTTACTAGATATCTTTTACAAAATGTCCATCTAGTAACTAATGCCAATCAAAATAATGTGAATATTGACGATGCAATTGTGTGTGCATAATGTTACCCATATCCAAGTATAAGGAGTACATTGATTAGCTATAACCATGCAAGTTGATACAAGTAAATAACATATGTCAAATACTACAGGTATAGTTAGTGTTGTAATGTATGGAGAAGCTTACTGTTCTGTTCTATCATTACTACTATAACAAGGATATCAGATTAGTAATGGTGATACTACATCAGTATTGGTAAGGTTGATCAAGCATGATACCTATCCAAATCTCAGCTCATAATTATACGGAGCCATTGGAAGATAAGAACTAAATCCCTAAAATTTTATACATATGCAAATCAGATGTTAAAAGAAAAGGTTAAAAGTAAAATTAGCTAGAAAACAGAACATCAAGATTTCCAACAATCTCTTGCAAATCAGATGTTAATCCTGAGGTTGATCGTTTGATAAATTATTTTTTTTAGAAGAACAGTAGCCTAGTTTCCTATTATTTGTAATTGCCATGCACCCCAAGAAAAAGCCTTATATTCAGCCATATAAAAGGGAACAGAAAAAATATCACAAACATAACACTTAAAACCTCCTCTGACAATTGAAAATTGCAAGAAAACCACAATAAGCCCATTGAACAGTATCAGGCTTCACATGCCTAACATGTAGAATACCCAGTGCTCAGGTAATATGTAACATCAAATCAAAACTCTATCATTCATTTGGAAGCAAAAAAGAAAAGAAAAACATTTTATTGGTTCAAAAATATTTGTATTTCTACAAATGAATGAGCCAATAATATGAGCCCTTACATTTGCATGAAAACTCCTCGGAGTGTATATAGCATGAGTTTTGAGAAGCAATCCAACAAATTGCCTTCAGTTCAATCAACAAACTTTTTAGTGAGCTACTAATGTGAAGCTGAAAATTTTAAATATCATGTGTTATAGGAAACTTACATCAATAGCAAAGACTTCAACTATAACTTAGTGATGCTTTGAGTATTTGAGGTAACAGACGCATGCTGCTGCAATTAAAGTGCCAGTTGATGCTGCCACAACAGGCTATGCAAGACTGCTTCCTTTTCATTTTTCAAGAATTTGAAGCTCAGACATCAACTGCTCGATATCACTATTCTTGTCTTCAAGGGTCTTTTGAGCAGATTCCAAAGTTATTTCCAAATCCCTTATCATTGTTTTGAGTTGGTCTTGTTCATCTACAACGGAACCTAAGGTCAGCCTCATCGTGTCACTTTCTAGAGAGTGGTTAATATCCTCCAGACCATTTTTGTCCGAAGCAATGGTCAAAACCTGATTCTCTAAATCACTAGTATGTTGTATGTCCCTGCTAGCAGTTTTTGATTGTTTAGGAACTTCTTCTAGCTTCTTTGCAAGAATATCCATCTCCTTCTCAATGCAGGACTTCTGCACCTGCAAAAATACAATCTCCTTGTTTTGTTCATCCTTGTCCTCTATTAATTTAAGGTTTTCCTCCTGCAACACATCAATTTTTCTCCCTAATATTGCAATTGAAGAGCCCATATCATCTACCTTTTGCTGTAGAATCACATTTTCTGATTTCAGCTTCGAATTTTCGTCTGAAAGATCTTCACCAGCCTTATTAAGCCCACCCTTCAGTTCTGATAACTGTTTAACAACTTCATCCAACTGGCCTTGGAGACTACCATTTTCTTCTTTCATTTTCGATAGCTGTTTAACCGCTTCATCCAACTGACTCAGGAGACTATCATTTTCTCCTTTTATCTGTTGGTTTGCAACCTGTACAGTCTGGAATTCTTCCTTCGTGTTCACCAAATCTGCACGCAGAGCCTCTTTCTCATTTTCCAAAGAAAATAAAACATCATCTTTCAACCTCAACTCACCCTTCAAAGAAGTAATCTCGTGCCCTAGCTCTTCATTTTCCCTGCACAATATTTCGACATTTTTATTCACTCCATCAACCTCTGTTTCAAGCTCCTCTTTCTCTCTTGTCATCTCATCCACAACCCTCCTCATCTCCAACAGAGACTCACTTAATGTCGCAATCTCAGCATTCAATTGGCTTCGCATCGCCTCCATCTGATCAGGAAAATGTTTATTCTCAGCCTGTAGAACTTCAACAGTATCCTCCAATCCCTGATTTTTTCTGGAAGAATCTGCAAGAGAAGAACCCAATTCCTCCTTTTCATTGTTCCACCCTAACTCTGCCTCTCCTTGTGTTTAATGATCGCTTCATTGCTTCTTTTCGCTTCCAAAACTACGGCCAAGAGTTCCTGCTTCTCGCCATTTAAAGCTCTCTCTGCTATTGCTTTATCATCTAATGCACCTTGCAAGTTATCCCTCTCCTCTACAAGTTTCTCCAACTGGGCTTCTTTCATTTCCATATTAGTTCTCAGCTCCTTAGCAAAATTTTATACAAATGAAAAACACCCACCACAAATTCCACAAATGGGCTTCATAAAAACCTGTAAGTGCCCCAGCCCCAGCCAAAGTACTCCAAATCCAGATTCCCCATACACAACAGTCTGTGAGAAGGGGGCTTCAAGTCAAATAAAAAATGAAATGGGTTCAGATGAACTTATTGCTCTGAAATCCACCATAGAGTCCGAGCAAGAATACCAATGGAACGAGCATGGATAGTAGCACCAAACCCACAACTACAACTCCAAATTTCCTCCATCCCTTCTTCATAGACATAATTTCCTTACGAAAACGATAATCACCGGGTGCTATTTTCCCTCCTTGCCTGCACCATCAGATCTGGAGGTTTAATGCCCACAAACTCATGAGCGGGTGAACAGAAATTTATCACAGGCAGTGGTACACCCAAATCAGCAAAAGAAATTCTATCCTGGAAATTGCAATTCGCTCGAAATCCAGTACTGTGGTTAATTTGAGCAAACTGTGCATAGGGCAGAGCGCTAGAGTCGAGGAGGGCATTCTGTGGAGCGAAGCGAACCCCCGGTGAAGCATAGATAAAAAGCACAAGGGCTCAAATTAGTCACAAATCTATTATATCAAATTGGAATGGATGGTACACTTCATCAATGTGTACCATCATATAATATGGAGCATTTTATAGTAGAATCTCATGCAAGAAATACTAGAGGACATTTCCCCCGCACTAAAATGACATGTTGATATTGTGTTTGGGCCTTTGGTAGCCAACATTATTGAAAATTTATTTCAAATGGTTCAAGATATGTGCATAGTGCTAAAAGGAAAGCATGAAACTACAAATTTTTATTTGGGTTAATTATAATGAACTACACCCAATCCTTCCTATTTATCCTTTTAAGCATTTGAGTGGGCCTATCTGAAGCAACAACTACATGTTTTTTTTAGGATGTGCTTTGTAGGTTCAAATCACCCGTTTCATAGGGAAGGTTGTCATTAGTTTGATGAAAATTTTATAGATCATGAATGAAAAGAGTAGTCATTACTACCCTAGGGACCATGGATAAGTTAGAAGCAAAAGCAAAGCTTTGGTTTCTATTCTCATGAAAAAATATGACATAAAGAGACATGTTGGGCTGACATAATTCATGCAACACTTTGGGCATATTTAATGGCATGGAAGTAGTGATTGAAACAAACATCAATTTGATTAGAATTGGAAAAGGGAACCACCATGCCAATGGAATATTGGGTAGCAATAGAGGCTACCACCAAAACAATCATTCAAAGAATGATTAAAGGGAAGGTTGTTGTTGGATGAAGAACACATATGGGCCACATATGGCCAAGCAGATCATGACCAATAGGTACCTTGATGGTAATTTCCATCCTTGCAACTTTAAATAAGGAGCAGTCATCCTTTTAACCTTAAGTGTATTTTTTAAATAATTGATCAATTTATGAGTCATCGCTTAAGCGACGCTTATGAGCCTAGCCTTCGCTTAAGCGACGCTTATGACCACAGTTTAAAAAAAAAAAATTAACTTTGTCATTTTTGGTAGGTTTAAAAGAAAAAATCCACGCGCCGTCGGAAGTAACCGTCGGATTTTGGATCGAAATGTAGTAGTGTCTCATATTCTACTAACTGTTTGTGTCTGAAGGTCTTCCCCTCAACCACCATCATCTTTGCTATGGATGTATAATCAAACTTCAGACTTTTGACCCACTCTGTTGTTACACTTATTTCCTTTTTCGGTAGACTGTAGGCTGTCGAAATGAATGCAGGCGTGAAAGATGCAATAGGATTTCCCTCCTCATGATTTATCATCATTCCTACTGTGTCTATTTTGGGCAAAAATCCATCCAATGACCTCCACATAGGGAAAAATCTCCATCCTAGTTGCTATTTTAGTTATCCCAAACATCAAAATGTTCTCGTACAAAGCTAGGTCTCCCAAACCAGCTTCTGGCACTTTTCTTTCAACCAGCATGGGGTAGATCTAGCTCCATTTGAGCTCGATCTCTGCTCCTGTAATCACCTTAGTGTCTTCATACACTATCTCAGTCTTCACTGCCGGCGAGACCTTTACAACTTCTACGTCATAATCGTCCTCGACAGCCTTAGGCTTCTTCCTCCCCTTCATCATTATTTCTGTTGTGAGTTGTACCTACGAAAAAAGGATCTGTCTTAGAATCCACATTTTAAAACGATGATTATAAATGTAAGCACACAAACAAATCCGCATGCATACATATCCCATAGAATAAAAAAAAATCTAAATTTGCCTTACTTTGCCAGTTTCGTCCATTAGAACGGGAAATACATGGTACGGTTCAGGGTTACGACTACACACAAACGTTGGATACAAGCAACCCTATTGAAGCCTCTGTGTTTTTTCTTTTTTTAGTGGCGAAACCCCCACTCAGCCCTAGACATTCTCTCCCATAGGTGCAATGGAACTTCAAATTCTACGGCAGGGTTTCCCTAGGGTAAAACCAGGCCCAATATCCCACGGTCGATACATATAAACCATCAACCCACATGCTCTGCACGAAACAAGGGGACTGCACCCCACACCAATGCCCACAAGTGGGCTGCCGACTGGCTTCATACTTGTGAAATGCTTGGCTCCCTGAAAAATCGTCATCAACCTAGCCGACTAGGTGAAACCTCTGGCCAAGCGGGCGGGGCTTTGCAGGTGGGAAACCTAAACTAAAATGGCCAAACCTAAATGAAAAATAAGGGCGAAAAAACCCCTTATAAGCCAGGAAATAACACCACCTAACCCACCCTGTATCGACGGTGGACAACTTTGCAACCTTACTAAAATCAGCCACTTGAAAAAAAGAAATGGAAACCTAACTATCAGGTCAGAGGTTTGACACGCAACCGAAAGCAACTGGAAAGAATGCACCACATGAGCTCCACCAAAGAATCTGCATGATTAGATCGAACAGGAAGAAACGCTCTCCAACTTCCAACTCTCTCCGTAAAAAATAAAATGGTAAAACAATACTTCACACTTGGTAAATAAATAAGCTCTATGAGGGGTTAAAAATCGTTATTAAGACTCGCACGTACGATACCAAAATGTTGTTGGCGCTAAATGCTTCAGACTGAAAACATAATTCATCATGGGAAAAGCCCCGACGCGGTGGCTTGATCACATTGATCCACCTGCAACTATTGGCCCACAACCCCATATTTTTCCGCTACCTTCCCCTGCGACTCGACCGTTAAATTATACCGGAGAGGAACATAAGAAGAAAGCCACCGTAGCGGCTCCGAATTTTAATAACCTCCGCAATGGCGGGTCCTACCAGAATCAGACATTAACAAAAAATGCCTCCGTCGTAGCGGCAGCGCATTAGAAACAAACTCCGCGACAAACTTGAAGAACCACCCGCCGTAGCGGCTCTAACCGGAGGAAACGTCCACCGTAGCGGGTCCCGGAGACCAATCGAAAAGACAAATCATAAAGTCTGCCACTGTAGCGAACGTGACTCGCAAAGCCTCCTACCGTTTCAGGAGTAAATAGACATTGGGCGTGCAAAAGGGAATAACACCCGCTATATCGGCTTGATCATGACAATCCATCCGCTGCGGTGGGTTGAATTTTTTTTTAAATGCACCCGCTGTAGCGGCTCAAAAATGGAGACTGGTCCGATGTTGCGGCTCAAAACACAAGAATGCACCCGCCGTAGAGGCCTAAGATCAAAGAAGAATCCACCGTAGCAACTCCAAGCTAGGAAACCATCCGCTGCAGCAAATCAAAAATCGCTTTCTGCCCTAGTAAAAAAAATGAATCTATGGAACTCTTAATGATGGGTAGACATTGTAAAGGCTAAAATCAAATTCAAAGCATTTTAAGGAGAAAACTAGGACTTTCAAAGGGGTCCTAAAAAAATACAAAAAAAAATTGGGTAGCTGTTGCAGCAGCAACAGTTTCTTACCAATAGAAATGTGTGCAAACATCTCATACTATCCATGTTTTATTTGTGTAGTGTGTTTAATATTGAGCACATTTGAATGGAAATACGTTCTAATTTAGAATTAAATTGCTTCACATGATTTAAAAAAATGAAAAAAAATCTCTATTTTAACAACATACTATGCAAAGGCTTACTATTGCATCTTTTTGGGCAATTACTAGTTTACATTGTTCCTCGAGGCTAAAGCTCATTCCAGTCTCTAACAACAACCTATCCACTTATTATTGCACCATTTGAGGAAATTACTAGTTTACACTGTTCCTTGGGTCTAGAGCTCCTTCTCTAGTTTCCCTCCTCCTATTCCTCGAGGCTAGAGATCCTTCCCTAGTTTCTCTCCTCCTTTCCCTTGAGAGGTGTAAATATTAGGTTGTATGCCTAAGCAGTTGGTGTGGTGGAGGCTCTCTATGGTGTGCAAGGAGCAAAACGATGTGGTTCAGCGGCGGCTCATGGCCTCGTGGTGGTCTTTACATTTTTGTACGCGGTGGCTATCTGAGGGTATCGTTACTTTGCTCAGCGGAAACTCATACTGCTCGGCTCGACGTTGAGAGATGGCGAAAAATATTTTACATGCAGCAGAGTAATAAACGCTGCGGCGGCAACACTGTGGGCCATTGGATCTCAAACAGGTTGAGATCCAATGGCCCACAGTGTTGTCGTCGTAGCATTTATTACTCTACTGCATGTTGAATATTGTTGGCCTTGAGAGATTCCCAAGACTCTGCAGTTGTCTTCTGGAAGAGGTCCCACGACAATGATTATTTGTTTCTGACGGCTTTTCTCGGGCAGAGTTGTACTTCTTATGGCGGCACTGCCCTCTCCCTAGGTTTGCTTAACATAGGATTTTTTTGTTCCTGGTTGGGGTTTTATCATCAGCGTCTGTTTGGGAACACTTCTGCTCTTGATGCGTTGGAACTCCGCCATTGCTTTGCTTGATATGGCTTTTCCCTTTAGTCTTTTTTTGTCTCTTAATGAGCACTTTTTGTAGGGATGCTTTATACACAGTATGTTTTCTTTGTAATAGGGGTTTATGCTCTTTGAATAGTGTTGAAAATCCACAAAGAATATCTTTGGTGAGGACAGTTATAATGTTGTTTTAAATTAAATATTTATGTTGATAGGCATTTAGATATTATTCCAAATTTTTGAATTGTTTGAGTCGATCAACAAGATTAACCAACTATAACAAGTATACAACAGGGATTCATTTCATAGTGGTGGTATCTTGTTATGTTTAAATGAATCTTGCTTAAGATTTAAATAAACTTCACTTAAATGGTGGTTAAAAAAACGCCTAACAATTTGTTTAACAGTTAATTATCTTCACAAAACAAAGTAATTGGTTGTATATCCGCATTCAGTGATCACTTTACTTGTGAATGTGTTAATCAATATGAAGTATATGTCTGAAAAATAGTCACGTGTTGTTGAAAGTACTCATAAATTATTTTTTTTTAATCAATAAAATTTATTACATGCTTTAATAGGCTTGAATTTAGGCACATACTTTTTATATTAATGTTTTTCCCTATAGTATGTGCTTAAATTTACACCTATTGACATATTCAAACACATTAGTTAATTTAATGTGGTTGTTACTAGTTTAATGAAATCTTAAAGGAGATAATGTTTAAAGGAGATAATGTTTATCTAATACAATGTTGTTTTCATTGAGGTGTTGTTTCAAGGCACAATTTTCAATTTGCAAATAAAAAACTGCCACGCATGTTCTTACTTTATCCATCAAACATCCGCCAAGTCAAGGTTTGAGATGGGTTTTAATCCAGTTTCATTCCATAGGTAAGCATTTGGCAGGGAACCACTATGCTAAGCGGTCGTGCGGTGGCGATCGCAATCATGAAAATTGAAGTGAAACAAAACCAAAGGAGCCTTACTCAAATCTGCCCAAAGATCCACTTACGGTGGCGATCGCAATCATGTGATGATTCATAGATGCCAAAAACAAGTATTGTTTTTTGGTTGATGGGTTTGCACAACTTTACCATCAAACTTTTATATATAGTTCTTTTTGTGTCATAATTATGTAAAAGGTTTGCATATTAAGAAAATTGACTTTTTTTAAGAAGTTTATCATATTAATAATATTATATATGTATATTGTTTTAATATTTTAATGTATTCATGATGATTTTCAAAAAAATTTAGTTTATGTGATTTTTTTCATTAATAAATTTATAAGTAATTTTAAATTATATGTTTTAATATTATAAAATGATAAATGTATTTGTAAATATATTAGGGTTTTCTTAATATTTGTCAATTTCAATTATGAGTCTACACAAATTAGTTTTTGAGGAAGTTTACAAAGTTTTGTTGCGATTTGGCAAGTGATTGTGGGGATTGGGGCACCAAATAGACCAAACTAGAATGGCAGATAATGTACCACATGGCTTTCTCTACAAGCAAGCAATTAAAAGTGACAAGCAATCAAACGTTTCATTATAGGTGACAAACACATATGCATTTCAAGGTTTGAATTCATTAATCTATATGCTTCAAAAACAACTTAACCTACAAGCAATTATATTTTAGGAGGCCAATGGATGTACACTTCCACTAATTCAAATTTTTGTGTTTTATCTACCACCATAGATCCATCTTAAAAAGGATCTACCAAGCGTAGAAAGGGATCAAATCTCTCTAATTGCAAAGCCCCTTTTTAGAGTGGAAATGTTGAGGAAATGTGAAAAAAATGTTTATGGTTTTAATTTGTAATCTTATATATGTTATATGTGGTTCTAGAAAATATTTTAAATGTAAATTGAGTCGACATGTTATTTTTTATAACATTTTATTATTTTTTATAAAGGACATGTGTCAGCTCTAGGATGAGCATAGAAGGACTTACATATCTCCCCCTACTGAGCTGTAGAATGCTCCTCTTTGGCGCAATTAGTTGTTCCATAACTTAATGGGTTGGCTTCCTTTTAAAGTCAAATTCTGACTTAAAATATAAAGTAAAATAGTGTATATATGAAAATATCATCGTCATCTGCTAGAATAACTCAGTTGGTCAAAGCGCATGGATGATAACAAGCCCCATTTATAGCGTCAGATTACCCAAATTGCAAGTGAGATTGCGGTATGCATGACTGGTTTGTGAAAACTACAACCTATCATTGCCTGTGACCGTTACATATAGAACTTTCTTATTACCAATTTAATTAAAATTAAGGGTGTGTGCAAGAAGTTGAGGGACCTTTTAGATGCAATGCTACTTTTAGGAAACACACTCATGATACACAAAAACACAACGCGCTCACATTATGTAATGCTTGGTTTGGTTAAGCTCGATCCTGGCATGTCATATGACACGTAGGTTAGGCGAAGCAAAACGTGCACGCGTTTTATAGTTACAAAACGCATACGCGTTATGGAGAAGCAAAATGCGCACGCATTATGGAGATGCAAAATGCACACACGTTTTGGAGAAGCAAAACACACACACATTTTAGAGGAGCAAAACGCGACGTGTTCTAGAGAACCACAAAAAATGGTTTTAGTTCATGGCTAGGGAAATGAATAAAAACAATAGTTTGCATCATCAAGAACAACATCTCAAACAACCATTTCTAACCTCCCAATAGCATAATTTTTCTTTGTGTTGTAATATGGACACCATTAGGAGGTTTTAAGAACTAAGTATCGGTCATAGTCCCTTGACCATGCTTGAGGGATCAAACTCAAGACTTGTGTCCTAAAGGTAGCTTTTAAGGCTTGAGGTCCATGAACAAGGCATCGAACCTGCACATAGGACCTTCACATGTGATATTTTGCATCTAAGAGAGAATATGCAGTACATTAGAATTCTCTTAGCACTAGAAACATATCCGTAGACATGGTTGGAAAAGGAAACCTAGTCCTTAGGTCCTAAAGGAATCCTATAGACATATAGGGCCAAGAACAACACCTCGAACAAACACACATGATATCTTAAGGTTATCCTCAACCTTGAAGTTGGGATATGGCCATGATTAGGATTTTTTTAGCATTAGATATCGAGGATAAGGTGTTCATCATGGTTGATACATAAAGCTTTAATTTTAGGTTGTAAACGAGCTTTTAGAGCTCAAGGTCCATGACCAACACCTTGAATCACCATAGATGACCTCTAATGTTGATAGTTTTGTTTTGAATGGGGATATGGGAACCATTAGGGGTTTCTAATACTATGTATGTGTCTTAAGACCTTAGAGATAATAAGGGAGGAAACCTAGGCCTTAGCCCCTAGAAGATGCTTCTATCCATCTAGATCCAAAAATGATGCGTTGAACAACCTCAATAGATCCTTCCATAGTTTCATTTACCTTGAAATGGGGATACTAGTGCCAATGTAACATTTTTAGCAATAAGTACAGATTTTAGGACCCTTCACATGGGTGGGGGGGAACACTTGGTCCTTAGTCCTTAAAGGAAGTTGTTAACCATTTAGGGCCAAAATTGATGCCTCCAACCACCACATATGACATTGAAAGTGAATCATTTGAATCTTAATCGGGATATGCATGCCATCATAATTTGTTGAGCACTAGGTATGCATCTCAAGGCCATGGACATTGTGAGGGGAGGAAACTATGGCCTTAGGCCCTAGCTAAATCTTCTATGCATCCATGGATACGAATGATTCCTTAAAAAATCACACATGCCATCTCATAGGTATATTTGGACTATGAATATGGATGTTAGTAGAATTAGGTGGTTTTGAGCAGGAAGTATGGGACTTCTCAGACATGTTTGAGGGAATATGCTCATTCCTTAGGCCATAATGGAATATTTGAGGCACCCATGTTAATGAACAATTCCTTGAAGCACCACAGATGACCTACTCAAGGTATGCTTGGTCTCCAAGAAAATATGCACATGCCTTTAAGAGGTTTTGAGCATTAGATGTGGGTATTAAGGCCTCAACACGGTCAAGAGCTAAATAATATTTCTAGCATCTATAGCTACACATGTGCCATGCTCACTATCCCTATATGCCTTACTCACTGGCCATCCCTTCCTTTGTATTTCCATATATTTCTATCTCAATGTGTATGTGTGTGTGTCTTTTCCCCTTCTCTCTCTTACAACCTCCCTCCCTCTCTCTCTCTTTATCGATCTATGTGTGTGTGTGTGTCCCTCCCTCACTCCCCGTCTCTCAAAACCTTTCTCCACCTTATTTAGACCTCCCTCACTATCCCTCCCTACATCACTCTC
>LPNX010015846.1:0-13452 GCA_001517045.1 Pseudotsuga menziesii | reverse complement strand
CGGGTCTTTGAAGGACCTTCCCATGGAATTTGGTCAGCTATCAAACTTAAAGATGCTGGACATGAGGGAGTGCTCTGGACTGAAGAAGCTGCCTAAAGGATTAGCCAAACTAAGATATTTACAACATGTAATTTGTGACTATGATAAGAACACTGAAAGACAGTGGCAGTCCATTAAAACCTCTGCCATACCTAATCTCATAATTGATCTCGTCGAAGAGAGCTTCAACTTGGACTGGCTTGATTATTAAAAAAGCTCACGATACATACTCTTGCCTCTGCAACACTTCTAATCCAATACCGTGAGTTTGATGAATATTGTACAGTCTGAAAAGAGCCAAAGATTGCTCTAGGATTGGAATGATTTACAGGTATTATGTTCTTACAGTACCAAGGATTGCTTCTTAGAGTTGAATGATTTACAAGTATTATTTTCTTACAATTTGGATGATTGATTGATGAGTGTTTTATATGGTTACTAATGTCATGTGATACTCTTTCATGTCCCATGGTTTTTAAAGTATCTTGTTATACATCACTGGTATATATTATCTAAGCAATCTGAAGACCACCCAAACTACCTCAAGTGGAACGCCTGTAAATTCCGTTTGGATATGCTCTCTCTTTTTTAAGAAAGCTCAATGTAACTAAGTTTTATTTTGATAGTTTATAGTTTTGACAAATGTTGTTGGCATGTAGGTTGTATTGTGCGAAACTGCTTGTGAACCTCTTTGACAACTCTTTTATTATAAATAACATAAGTTTATATTTGCATTTTACACTTTAAGTTATTCAAATGATTTTCACAAAACATGAATTCTCTTGAATTTACAATAAGAAGGTATATTAGCATAGATTTATATTAAATTTGGATTTGACAAAACATGTATTCATTTGAAATTACAATAAGTTGAAGGTATATTAGCATAGATCTATCTTAAATTTGGATTTATAGATTTATTAAGCATACAGAGAAGTCCATTTTCTTGAAATGTAATTTATTTTAATTTTAAAAAATTGTTTTTTTATCTTTCAATAAAATATTAAATTTCAATAAATTATATCCTTTTCTTTGGATAAATCTTTATTTTATAAACTTAACTTATAAGGCCACATGACATTTTTAATTAATTTTATTTTATTTCTACATTGTAAAAAAACCTAGTTATTCTGGATACAATGATCCCAAAACTCTCTAGTATAAATAAATCAATTTTTACCTATTCAATAGAAAGCATGGCATTCGTTCTTCCATGTTGCATACCTATTATATTGTCATTTGATAGAAAGGGACTTCCACTATCAGCTGACCTGTGAATGTCATTTGCAGTGCAACAGCTGAAGCACCTCATGACTCTTTTTAGAGAATCTCGGCGTATTCTTGTAGCCCAATACCTCAAGCCACTGTTTCCAACAAATAAATCACTTAAGAGCAAAGTAGGGCAAGAAACAAATTGCTTAGAGTGTCACAGTTATTGTTGTGTTAGAATTGCCAAATCAATGGGATTGGACACCCACATTGCGCATAGTACACATATGCATCATCAGCCTACAAATAAATTAAGCGCAAACCCCTAGGAATCCACTTAAAAACAGGCAGGGCCATCAAGCAATCCTATTTCTGGAGCAAGGGAGGACGCTAACTTATTAACCTGGGAACTTGCACACCAAATCTTGCTGCCATATTAACAGAGCTGTAGACCCATGTTGTGTTTTAAGGACCAACTTTGGAATGTGGGAAGATTTGTTTTTTCTCTTTAATAGGAACATTTGGGCAAACACCGCAAACAGAGAAATTTACATTTAATTTGTTGCATCTGTGGGCCAACAAGGTCGCTAAGAATTTCACCTAGTTTTCAATGCCTTTTTGTTTTACAACAGCCTGCCTGAGTCATCGTTACAACAAGAGCTTCAACCTGATGCTAGAAAACAGTCCCACAAACCATAGCAAGTTTGAATATTGATGTAAAATGGAGGAAGGGAAAAAAACAAGAGGAGACCTTTGGATCTTCATATGAACTTCTCTAATTTTACTAGTGCCTTTTATGAACAAAAACTTCAGTTTTTTTATAATGTACACAGTTACCACCACCACTGTGCACAGATAACATACCTTCTGCGCAATATCCGGAGATACATAACTAATCCTTTGAGATAAGAAATAGCAAAAAAAAATCTAGATATGACAGAAATAGCTTCTTAGCACACATAAACTATTAACAAACTGACAATGTATGTACAGAACAAGAGGAAATGTCCAAACCCACCTGTAAGTAGTGAAGGAAATAAACAGCAATAAAGGGATTAAGCATAAGCCAGGTGTAAAAGAAAAATCACCTTTAGCACTCCAACATACTACAACATAGGCGTTCTTCCAAAAACAGCTTTACAGTACAATGATGCATAGGAACACCAAGCACGAGGATTGTATAACTTTAAAAAAACATAAAAATGCAAGGCTTTAAATGATGATTTGGAAAGGTTTTGTGAGACCTGAAAACAGAGCCCGCTTGGGAAAGATAAGAGAGTGAAATATCTTTTAATCTGTGCCTGCTGTCCATCTTAGAGAATTCCAAAATCCACTTGAGAGAAAATCAAAGTGCAAAGACATCCCACCACACAGATGAAGCTTATTTTATTTATGGATTGCATTTTAATGATAATGATGTGTGTCAATACTTTCCCAAAACAGTATCTTGCTCAACATTTTCAATTTCAAGTCCTTGTCTCAACAATTTAGCTAAACGACAGGAGCAACATCCAGCTCAAACTTTCAGAAGTTAAATAAATATATGGATCTAGAACAACATCAAGATCAACATCAAAATTAAGACTAGACAAATTTCCACTTTGGAAGCCCATGAAGAAACCTCATATGCATGAGTTTGGTGAAAATAATTTTGTTTTTTTTCTTTGGTGAAGCATGGCATGATTTCAAACCCCATGGATCCATTACAACCTTGATATAACAGACATACATACACAACACAGGCTACTTGTACCTCTATATCACTAGGGATCTCAAGGAAATAACAATTTCATTCATTATAAATGACACTTTCAACCCCATGAGAAATTCATAGATGCAAAAAACCCACCTGAAGAAGCAAACAAATATCTAGTACATGCCGAACAAGCAAACCCACTGTGCTGCTATCTTCAAATAATTTTGGCATCTTAAGTTGCATAGCAGACAACTTAAAACGAAGCTTCTAAAATTCCACTTCACCCACTCAAATGTTTTGAGGTGAATTTTTGCAACATATGTACTTGAATACTATCAATCTCAAACCAATAGATTGCTTTCCATGAGAGAATCCTAGGAATCAAATACTCCTTGTTTTGTTAAGTTTGGTTGGTAGTTCCTTCAACAAAAAAGATCTCATGTTTCAGTTGTATTCCAAAACCACTTTACCTGCTAAATTTTTGTAGGAAAGTTTAAACGTGAATGTTCTCATGAATGTCATTGAGCCCAAGTAAATTTAGTATATTGGATACAGATAGTATTACTCTATTAATCAAATATGCATGTACAATCTGCTCTCTGAAGGTTGGTTGTCGTTATTTTAACCAATATGCTTAGTGTTTTGGTTTGCAAAGGATATAGGCGTCCATTGAAATTAACTTAACAAATCCAGGAATGTTACTGTTAAGAATCTGTACTAAAATTCTTCCTATGATATTGTTCTTGCTTGTTTTAGCTGAAAGCTCTTATATTAACTAGCGGTTTTCTCAAATAGGTAAGGTCCTGGTCCTAGAGATCTGTTAAATTATTGTAAAGCACTGTGAACTTTGAAGTGAAAGATTTAATTTAATTTGACCAACAAGAAAACATGCTGAGATAACATTCATTTTGAAATATAAGTCATCTATAAGCACTAAGTACCTACTACAATTTGCATGCCAAAAGGATGACTTATAATCAGCTAGCTACATACAGTTCATGAACTAGTAATGAGAAAACATTAATCACATTTCTCATTTCAATTCCTTGTGACATTACACACCAAAGAAAGTAAAATTACAATTCTCCTTTTAGTTCATTATCTCCATTAAAATTCTATACATATAGGGAGTAATCTTGCATTTCACTTTCTACCATTTGTGTTCCATTACTAAACAATAAACATGTATATGAAGAATCATGGAGAAAATTCCCATCTTGGCTTAGAATGTAAACAAGAATCCATAGCCATGAAATCCAAAAAACAACTAGTAGGTGACCCTGACTCCTTGATATCTTAGAATTTCTCCAATAAGATCACCTTTGCCAGAACCCACATACCTTCCACAGATCTTGCGAACTTGGATAAAAAGGAAAGTGGGCACTTCTATTACATTCATATGTTTCAGAAACTTCATGCATTCTTCATTCTCATCTCCATTCATCCTTGCAAATACCACAGTGTCAGTCATTTTCCTGGCGAGCTTGACCACAGTTGGGTAGACCTTAACACAAGGCCCGCAATGCTTCAGCCCAACATCCAGAACAACCAAATTGTGGTCGTCTGAATGTTTCTTGAGCAATGTGTCAACATCCTGCGTATTATGGAGTTGATGAATAGGAGCATCATTGTCACCATAGTAGAGGACATCACCCTCCAACTGGTCTGGACCAATGCCTTCTTCTTCATGAATTTTCACCATGCTCTTGTAAAAGCTAAAATAGGGGACAGACAGACGTTATGTTTTCTCTTGCAGATAGCTCCTTCATCTGCTCAGACTCATCTCCAATTACTAGAATGAATCTCACAACTGGGCAAGTCCTGCTGAGGTCAACCATGGATGGGTATATTCTTTTGCTGTGATAACCGTGAATTGTTGCATATTCCACCACTACAAGCTTGTTCTTTGCAAGCCTCGGGGCTTCATCAAATTCATGTAATGTATGAACCTTCTGCACCCTTTCAACTTCTATTTTTATTTCATTCCCTGTCAATTGGGCACTGTTTAAAGCAGCTCTGGAGAGTAATCGAAGGCCCATTGGATTTTGGTTCTTGCATTGAAAAACAACCCTTAAGCTCGAAGAGAGCCTGAAACGAGCTCGCTTTGTGCGCATTAACGTGGTTACATGATGGACAACTAATGGATAATGGCACTGAACTGCATCAATTTTATGTAGATTGATGAGCACAGTAGCCCCTGTGCTCAATAGACAACAACACCCAGATTCCATTTGATTGATTTTCACTGACAAATCCTTCTTGGGTGCCTATTTGAATTTAAAAATGTGAATACCTTAACACAGTTACTAAAGAATTCCTAGGAAAAAACTGAATTAAGCACTCATACCAAGTTCTTTGACTGGAGGTGTTGAATTAGCTTGTTGAGAAGCCCTGTACTAATGCAAAGAACAACCAACCAGTGCTTGCCAAACAATTTATGCTTGTGTATATAAAGGCAAGCTATGATGAAGTATGGAGCTAGTATTCTCATGGTTGAAAATGAGATGGCATGTGCTACTAATGTTTCCCTACTACCGCACAACACGAACGCGGCTTCCATGGCATCCTTCGACGCAATGGAAATGAAACCCTATGAAAATCTATAAACATTCACACAAACCATTGGACGACAATCGGGTATTAAAACAGGGCACAAGAAGTATATAATTTGATGTGGAAAATGCAAATAACAACAACAACATGCATCGCATACATCAAATAAGGGCAAACAAATGGGGATGAAAAATAGATCGACGTACCTTAGCGAGCCATGCCGGAAATCCCTTGAGGGGACAGTCCTCCTCTGGCTTTCGTCGTCTGTCGACGGCTTATGAGGAGCCACCCCTTGTCCAAAAATTAAATGTGGCGTAGTTTTCCACAATGCCTGGCTATTTCACCTTGGTCTGCCATTCTGTCCACTACTGCATTACACGGTAGCTTCCTTCGGGCAAGAAAATCCCTGCGGAAATCTGGGCAATAGGATTTTGCCATACTGCATTACACGATAGCTTCCTCCGGGGAAGAAAACCCTGCGAAAATATGGGCAATAGGATTCTTCCATGCAATATTAACAGTGCAATATTACAATCTGTATATAGGAATAGGGCCTATGTGCAAAATGTAGCAGTTAAAACTACATGAGTTGAGACAATAATTTTACATTTAAAAAAATGTGATCATGAGGTAAGGGGTGTGGTGTTCGAACCTCGTGAACTCTCATGGAGTTAAGTTGTCTGTCCTCAACATAATCGGTGAGAGAATCCAGAGCTTTGCTTTACTGCATCATGACTTTCGAATCTGTTGTGCGCGCAGCAACCTCGTTGGAATCTTCCACTGCCATTTTCACTTACTCAATTCAACTGAAAGTCTGGTCATTTTTCCTCCCCCTCCGAGTATTTGTTCGTTCCCTCTTCCTCTTCCTGTGAGTATCGGTCCTATTATGGACCTCACTTATCTGAAAACAAGAAAGAGAGTAAAGTTTTCATGTGGAATAAATTTATCAAATAGGGATAATGGTTTGTAAATTACCAATAACGGTTTACAAAAAAATAAGGGTAGGGTTAGCAAGAGAATGGCCAATTTTGTATGTAAGAAATAAGAAGTATGTGTCGATGTCAAAGTTTAATGATATATTGAATATACTTGGTAGGTTTTGGATTTTTTATAAATTAAAAATTTCTATTATTACTAATAGAGAAATTCACAATCACCATATATATGATATTTAAGTATTAAAGTTTAAGTTTAAATATTCAATTGTAATTATTAATCTTATTTTAATTATAAAATTTATAAATTTTGTTTGATCAAGATATTATTGCATCTAGAATAGCTAAGCGCTTTACAGTCTAGTATGGCGGAGATGTTGTAATGTAATGTTTTCAAAAATAAAAAAATAAAAGTAATTAAAAGAATTAATATAGGCTCATTACTTGCTAAAAATTATTAAAAATTAAAAAAATTCACCTAAGCTCAATCTTAAACTGAGATTTATTAAAAAAAATCATGGTTAACGTAAAACCAACACATTCTAAACTTCAAAATCGAATTGATATTGAATCACAACATTCTAAACTTCAAAATCGAACTAATATTGAATCACATATGCCTAGCCCTGGGACTGCCAAATGTTATGGATTTCTTCTTTCAAGTTTTTTATTATTAAATCCCTACATTAGAAAGCAACTCAAACCTAACCCAGTAATTTCCAAATTGTAGCTACAACAGATATTTGCCAAAAGTTATTTTGTGCTTGTTTGAATACTTTGGCTATCAAAATATCAGAAAAGAAAAGCAACAGCTGGAAGATTAAACGTTGGAAAGGTCATAGAAAAGGACACGTGGCCTGGATACCTGTCGTGCCCTGGACACATAACCATCCAAAAGTTGTAGCATTAGGCATTTTACTTCACTCTGGTTGAAGGGCTCTTTTGGAGATCATGTTTCATGTACTCCATAATGATAAAAGCTTTATATACTACCTGCCACCTACATGACTGCTTCTCTATTCCCACACACCATAGAAGGATGACAAAGTGAGCATAATAATTTAATCTCCTTTAATCTAGCAATTTTTATTATCCTTGGCTTAAAATTCTACGCTATAGGTCATCTCAGCTATCTTGTCCAGTTTTTCATACTTGGCAATGCTTCTGCAATTGGACGATTATATATTAAGGCATGGATGATTCAGGAACCACTATAACTGTTGTGGGGAAATATAATTTTAAACAAAAAATAGAATAAACTCCTGTGTGTGATGACACGAGGAGAATCAATCAATCAGTCTTGGATTTACATAATAAGTTTCTATTAGCAATCAACCTACCTTAGTAGATATATCACTAAAGGCTTTGATTGAAATGTCTAGTCGCAATCACCAAGGAAAAAGTTTCAAGACTAAAATGACAATAGTTGAGAGTCAAAGGCAATAAAGCATTCAAAGGGGTCCATGTTGAAGAAAACAAGGACAAGAATTGTTAGATAGTATGAAGAGAAGCCAAGGTTGGTTGTGGAGGAGGGAATCATGCTTGAGGCATTCTACACTACTAAAGACAAGCCTTGGTTGGGAAATTCCATGGGATAATTATTTATGAAATTATACAAAGACATTGGATGGAATCAAATTGTTTACACCCAATAATGCATCCACCAATACAATACAGTACATCCACCAATATAATGGAGTGCTTTATGCCCAACAATACATCCACCCAACCTTTTTAATGGAGTGCTTTGAGACTTAGACGATTTATTATACACCAACACACACTTAATATGTATGGTTTATGTTCATTAAATTTGTAGTGACATTATGTTGAAGAATACTAAGATGAGGAACATTTTATGCCTTATTGTTTTGGAAAATATCACATTCTTTTGTAAATTACTCAATACCAAATGCCATTATCAACCAACAAAAGTTGAGGAGACATTCCTATGAGTTTTGTGCAAACCCACATGACTCACCAAGGGACATGTATATAATGAGATGAGTTCCAAACAAAAAATGGTGGCATGTTTAAGGTTATGGAACCATTATTGGTATTCCATGGCTAGTGCCAATTCTAGTAGGTTCCTGGTTCGAATCATCCTGGGTGACGTGCACTAATCTATGCTAATGGGTTTATTAGGGATTCCATCAAGGAATGTTGGGAAGCATCACATATTTCCTTACAAAGTTACCATTGGAAAAAAACACAAGGCTGCATTACAAACAATACCTAGGAAATGCCAATTTTCTTTATACCAAACTAAATTAACCACCAAAAACTTGGATGTAGATGTTGAATATCTAAAGTTCTACTTAAAATTTGTTAACATTCATCCAAGGAAACAAAAAATAAAAATACTAAGCATATATATTGTTGTCATCTCGATAAAAATAATATTTTAAACCTAGTTTATGGGACCAAGGGACTAAGAAAGAGAATTAAAAAAATACATTTATATCCCAAAGATGTTCAGAAAGAAATCAAATGGTATTGCTAAATACATGATATGTTATATCCCAGAAGTGGTTTAGACATATGCAAGCTAAATACCAAAACAAGGAAAAAAATGCATCTAAGGAAGAGTTTCAGTTGCAAAAGTATAGTATATCTACTTGGTATTGGATTCTTATTGCATCAAAGTCATCAACAAATAAGGGTTGTTCATGGAAATATTTATATAAGCATCGGTAGGATATGGTTTATAAAGGTTAGTTTAAACTCTAGACTAAGCAACAATCATAATAGCATGCATGAAAAGCATTATCAAAAAATTTCAACAGGAATGTTGCTTGCAACAATTTTACTTCACACCCCTTAGAAATAGTTATTCACCATTCACTAACATGAATGAACATATTTTTAATGATAAGGTTTGAAGTGATCTACATCCATTTTCAAGGTGGAAAAGTGTTGTGTCAGTCAAGAGAGAAAGGTTGTCCAGGATGAGAGAATTCGGTGCACAACACATAATACCTATTGCTTCTAGGGCACCATCAGTCAACTTTCTACATTGCAATTATCTAGTAATCAACAAACACCCGAGGCAATAACATAGGTATCAAACTAATGTAAGCACGAGATGTGCTCTGAAAGATATTCCACTATCCAAGTTATTTGAACTTAAGTAATTTAAAACACTAAATAAATTGAACCACTTAACCACAACCAAATAGAGAAATATATTTCAAGTCATAGCCTAGATAAGTGAGCAGTTCACTAACAAACTCATCGGTGACACCTGCTATCCCTGCCACTGATAACACTTCCAATTTTTGCATTTTTTTTAATGTAGGAAAACTCTTGAAGGCTTCTAGCTGCTGGCATGACTCCATACACAATTCCTTAATTATTAGTGCCAATTTGTTGCCATTAGGATTCATGTCATGTAATTTTTAAGGTTATTTATATGTTATTACATGCATTTCGATGATAGTAGGGTCGTTTAGATGTCATTACAGACATTTAGGTGCCATTAGAATCAATTAAGATGCAAAAGTGCTACCACATGCATAATCATCATTGACATCTACATCGTCATCATCATCATACAATAAATCAACATCATTGTCGTCGTCGTAGTCATCATCAATATAATTGTGATAATTATGAGCAAGGAGCCCTACTATCTCATAAGAATGGATGATATAGTCTTATACTTATCAAATCATATCCATACGTTCCATCATAATTATCGTAATGCATCATCGTCATGTTGTTAGGGCAAATCATATGCCATTAGGGTCTACGAAATGTTGTTGGGGACACTCAAATGCCATTAGAGAAATTTAGGTGACAAATTAAGATAATTTACCCCTCGTTAGGATTAATCAAGATCCAAAAGTGCCATGATTATGATATGATAAATCAATACCAAAAGTACTATCACATGAATCATGATCATTGACATTGACATTAATATATCTAGCGTTATGTCGGACATTTTTCGAACACAATTCCTAGCTCTAAACCTAGTGCAATTCCTAGCGTGGTTCCTTTCAAAATTTCTGGCATTATTCCAAGCGTTATACCTGGCGCTATGTTGGATGTTTTCTAGGTGCAATTCTTGGCTCTATACTTCACGCTATGTTGGATGTTTTTCCTGCTAAAATTCATGGCACAATTCATGTCACTAACCCTAGATTAATATACGGTGATATGCTATTCAAGACATTTTTTTGGAGCCTATTTTGGGCGTTATATGGGATGTTTTTTTGGACACTAATTGGGACGTTAATTGGGATTCTAATCGGGATGATAATTGTGATGCTAATTGGGACGCTAATTGGGATGCTAATTAGCGTCCACATTAGCGCCAACTTTTAAAACAGGACGCTAATTGGGATGCTAATTGGGACGATACTTGGGATGCTAAGTGGGACGCTAATTGGGACGCTAAATGGGATGCTAATTAGCGTCCAAAATAGCGCCATC
This sequence comes from Pseudotsuga menziesii, assembly GCA_001517045.1. Classification (NCBI taxonomy): domain Eukaryota; kingdom Viridiplantae; phylum Streptophyta; class Pinopsida; order Pinales; family Pinaceae; genus Pseudotsuga; species Pseudotsuga menziesii. The sequence continues at coordinate 2,583 of LPNX010015846.1, read as the reverse complement.
TTTAAAAAAGGGACGCAAATAACGGCATTAAAAGCACCATCCCGTGGAAAATCGTCCACTTTTTCCAAAAAATGATGAAAAATACACTAAAAGTGATAGTGGACGCTAAAAAGGAAGCTAAAAGAGACGCTAATCACATGGTTTTGTTGTAGTGTGTAGATCGGTCTCCCATCCAATGTGAACTGAACGTAGCACCCTCTAAGTAGAGATTCATTCCCAGTTGGACAAACAATTATCTATGTGACTCAACTCCTCTCTTCTCTTTACATTGTTATCCATTTCCAAGCAGGCTCCTACCCACCCATTAGTGTGAGGTAGTTGAATCGTCATGAAATGTTAGTCATTTACACAAGTCATTGATGAAAGACAAAATATCCCTTACAATGGTGAAAATGAGCAAAAACTTTTAGGTAGAAAAACGTGGTCCATCTTGTGAAGTTGGAAACCTCTTGCCTAAACTTATTAATTTGAGTGCATGCTTTGATTAGGAATTTCATGTCTCTAATTAGGATGTTTTTTTCGTTTTAGAAAGAGGATAAGATCAAACGATTCATTTTAGAGCTTTAATTATGTTGGGTTTTATTGTCCTTGATAGCATGATAATGCTATACACTTAAAAGTCTTGGAAAGAGGTAATAGGCATGGTAATGATATATCCTAAAGTGTCTTATGAAGACTTAGTATGCGACTTTTGAGATTAAAAAAAATAAAATAAAGTGTGAATAGTAATTATGTAAAAATGTCAATTAATTACATATTGAATTTAAGTTTTTTAATATAAACAAGTTTGCATGGTAGCAAGGTTTAGTGTAATTAGAAAGTTATAAATTTTACTTGTTTGAAAGTTATAATTTTTAGTAGATGAATATTTGTCAAATTTGTTAGTTAATGGATAACAAGTGGAGAGGAATAACACTTATACACTAATTGTAGTCTTGTTCTCATCATGTGAAATCAGATTGAAAGTTGCTTCTATAACATGTTTCCATGCCTCATTATGGCTCATTTTTAAAACATCAATGAATTAAGAAATTGCTCTTGCATGCACAATGCTTGGCTTATTAGTATTATCCATGTAGTTTCACTAAGGAAAAGACATCATTGATCTTGATCTCAATAAAGGATAGAGGATCGAAATCAACTTGGTATTACAAAGGGTAAGTGTGATCTCAACATTAGTCCAAAGGAGCTTTTAAAGATTAATCATTGCTTGTTTTTCATTTATTCTTAAAGATACGTGAATGTATAAATCTCTACAAAACACCCACTAATATTTATAAATCTCCACACAATGTTAAGGCTCACTAAAACATAGTTAACCCTCACATTATAATTACAACATTAAGGTCATGATGTTCACTGAATATGTCATCACACGATGGAAAAATGTATGGACTCACCCTCCTTCCATATGTGTAGTTCATACATAAAATAATTGACACCTTGTAAGAGCTTTGGGTAGTATTCTTAAGAATGATACAAGATTATACATTGAATATGAGGATTTCGTGGGTTGAGGTTTAACCTTGCAAGTATTAGCTATAAGTTTTATTGTTTATTCAGATAGATTAAATAGATTGTTTATCTTTCCTTGAGGCATGTTTAACAAAGCTATTGTTTATCTTTCCTTGAGGCATTTCTATCTTTCCTCCTCCTTTGACAAACACTTAGTTTCTTTTTTCTAGCCAGTTCACCTCAACATTGACTTATAGATATATCATTACACCTTAGACGTATCATTGCACGGTTTGTACCTTCTTGGGGCAAGTGCTAGTATTACTTTTAGACGTATCATTGCACGGTTTGTACCTTCTTGAGCAATTGCTAGTATTACGTTGATGATGGTAGAAATTCATATAATTGAATTGGTGGTCCCTCAACCAAGACTGCTCAAATGTACCAGCTGGCAGGCAAAAAGTAGATGTTTTCGACGGAGGACTCAGAGGAGCGGTGGAGGAAAAGTCACCCAGTCAATATACCAGCTAACAGGCCAACGTAGATTATTCTTTATTCTGCAAACGTAGATGATTCTTTATTCTTTATGGGGGAGTGGTTGAGGAACAATCACTTGATAGGGTAAAAAAGGTACGATGCGGGTAATTAGGAGATGTGTGACTTCCAAGTGCCAGTTCAATTTCAATATCAACCCTGTATGCTACAGCTGACCGAGTCGAGTCACTGAACACGAACACCAGACCGAGCACCAGATTGAACTGTAATGGACGACAATTTCTCAGGAACCAACTTACCCCCGTCGACCTATTCCTGAACATAGCCAGACTTAGCCTTACTTCCCTGTTCTTGCCAGGATACACACACTGCATAGTAATCGGTGAGTTGGGACGATATCCATTTCTGGAGTCGAGGATGGATCCCTTCACAAGTAAACTTGTGGACAAACTCATGGACAAAGCAATCACCGAGATGACAGAAGTCGTTAACATCATCGTTTCCAGCAAAACATCAGCCAAAGAACTGAAGTAAAAACTGTCGTCGCTAAAGCCTACAATTGATGAAATTATTAAGGTACAAAATCCCGACTCAGATGCATTAGTTAGACCATACAAAATTTTTCAAACCGAC
>LPNX010015800.1:0-57653 GCA_001517045.1 Pseudotsuga menziesii | reverse complement strand
GATCCTTTAGTGTTAGATTGTTTATTTCTATTGCATATTGGAGAAGATTGATTTCTGGAGTCTAGCTGTCTGTTGTGGTACCCCAAGCCATATGAATTTCTCTCTGTAACAGATATGACTCTCTCACTGAAAGTAAAGACAAAGGAAGGATAGATATTGATCATGGTAAGTTCAGCAATATGTTGTATGTGCTTGGTCTCGCCTCCAGCCTCCTATCAGTGTACCAGATGACCCACACTAGGTCTCCGAAGAAGGTCATATTCTCCCCTGATGAAGTTGAGATCACAGAGATCTCAAGTGGTAGAGTCATTGCAAAAGGAGTTGCAAATCATGCTCAAAAGGTATACATGTTCTCACACTTCCTACCTTACTCAAACCCCTTTGCTCTTCTCATTCATGCTAATGAAGCCAGCAAGCTTTGGCATGAAAGATTTGGCCACCTAAACTACAAATATCTATCAGATCTTAGTGAAAAAGAGATGGTCATAGGGTTGCCCAAGATAAAATTTTCCAAAGGAATCTGACAAGGCTGTATCCTAAGAAAACACCCAGAGCACAAATTTGAGAGAGCTAGTCATGAGAGAACCTCTGTACCCCTCGAGCTGATCCACAGTGATGTTGCTGGCCCATTCCCTTATATGTCCATGAGTCAGGCCAAATATGCATTCAATTTTATTGATGACTTTTCCAGGTATTGCTGGGTTCACTTCCTGAAACACAAGTCTGAAGTTTTTGGCCTATTCAAAGTCCTTAAGGCTTTGGTTGAAAACCAGTCTGGAAGGAAACTCAAGGCCCTCAGATCTAACAATGGTGGTGAGTATGTCAAGTATGAGTTTATTAATTATTGTGCAGATGCAGGTATTCAGATATAGCATTCTATCCCTTACACACCACATCAAAATGGTGTTGCTGAGAGGAAGAACAGATCATTGAAGGAGATGGCAACATGCATGATGGACGCCAAAACTTTGCCACCAAAGTACTGGGACGAAGCTATCAATTGTGTAGCCTATATCCAGAATAGGGTGCCTCACAAATGGCTTGATGGCATGACTCCCTTTGAAGCATGGAGTGGGCACAAGCCAGATGTGACCCATTTCAGGATTTTTGGCTCAAAGGCTTGGGCTAGAATCCCGACAGAGAAGAGGAAGGCTTTGCAGCCCAAAAGCCAAAAATGTATTTTTGTTGGATACTCTAAAGATTCAAAACGGTACAAGTTGATAAATTTGAGCACAAATAAAGCCTTCATCGAAAGGTGTGTTCAGTTTGAAGAAGAACCCCTTGCAGCAGTGGAAGTTGGTGAAGTCTCTTCACCACTTGAACCTCAAGAAGTAAGTAAAGAGTTTGTTTAACATGCTGATTCTGATTTGTCTGATGGATATGAGTTTATTGTAGAGCCTAACATCCCCACAAGTACAAAATGGGCAGCCAAGACACTACATGCACCAGGTGAGCTAGCTGGGGATCCCAATGACCCAAGGAGGACTAGATCTCAATTTTAGAATGGTCTGTGCATGAAGGATCCTATGTTTGCTGAAAAATTCTATTTGATGGTGGAGTATGATCCTCAAACATATGAAGAAGCAGCAGGAGATCCAATATGGCAAACAGCCATGAAGGAGGAGTTCGGCTCACTCCAGAAGAGCAACACATGGGAGCCAGTGGATCTTCCCCCAGGGAGAAAACTAGTACAGTGTAAGTGGGTCTATAAGACCAAATTTTTTGCTGATGGTTCACCACTGAAGTACAAGGCCATATTGGTAGCTAAGGGCTACTCATAGGTTCATGGCATATATTACAATGAGACTTTTTTCCCAGTGACAAAAATGGATTCCATCAGGCTAGCCTTAGCCATTGCAGCCTCAAGGCAATGGGAGGTACATCACATGGATGTAAAATGTGCCTTCCTGAATGGAGATCTCACTAAAGAGATATATATGCAGCAGCCTCAAGGTTTGGCTACTAACCCTTCTCTTATGTGCAGGTTGAGAAAGTCATTGTATGCGCTAAAGCAAGCCCCCAGGGCTTGGTATGCCAAGATCGATAGCTTCTTGCTATCACTGAATTTTGTACGATGCAAATCAGATCCAAATGTGTATTTGAATTTAGTTAATGGTTCATTAATGATCATTGTGTTATATGTTGATGACCTCCTCATTACAGGAATCTCACAGGCTGAGATTGCTTCCTTAAAATGAGCTATGAACCAAGCCTTCTCCATGACATATTTGGGGCTCTTAAGTCAATTTTTGGGGCTTGAGATTGCTCAAACCAAAGCTGGAATCAAGGTGCACCAGTCAAAATATGCCTTGGACTTGCTGAATAAATTCAGAATGAAGGATTGCAAAGCAAGAAAAACTCCTTTCCTTTCAGGAGTGAAGCTGGAAGAATTTGATTCTTCACCGATGGTAAACAATACACTGTATAGGCAATTGATTGGATGTTTGTTGTATCCGACACATACTAGAACTGATATTTGTTATATAGTAAGTGTGGCTTCTAGATTCATGGATCAGCCTCAAGAGATCCATTGGAAAGCAGCCAAAAGGATCCTTAACTTTGTTCAGGGAACAAGGACACATGGGATCTTCTATAAAGCAAAATATGATCTTGAGTTGATTGGATTTACTGGCAGTGATTGGGCAGGTGATAGCACAGACAAAAATTCCACCTCAAGATATGTGTTCATGCTTGCAGAAGGGCCAATTAGCTGGTCAAGCAAGAAACAGAGTGCCATTGCACTCTCATCTACAGAAGCAGAGTACAAAGGAGTTGTTAATGCAACAACTCAATGTTTATGGTTGCGGGGTTTACTTGGAGAGTGTGGCTTCGAATCAGAGTACTCAACTACCATCTACTGTGATAACTAGAGTACCATTTGAATCTACAAGGATCCAATTTAGAAGCAGAGAACCAGACACATTGAGATCCATATGCACTACATCAGAGAACTTGTGCATGATGGCACCATTCACCTACTCTTCTATTCATCTTTAGAACAAGTAGCTGATATATTCACCAAAGCATTTTGTGAGAAGACCTTCAGCAATATCAAATCACTATTTGGGATTGCTGATCATGGTGTAAAAGCATGAGTGGACACTAGATTCTATAATTTTGTTTTACAATCCATGTTTAAGGGAGGATTTTCCCAAGTTGGTTTTGCCTCTTTCCTTGTTTAAATGGACATGCAGTATGTAAAGGGTGACTAAGCCTTGTTGCTAGGCCCTATAATTTTCTGATATATTACTCATAAGTCAGGCTTAAGGGGGGGTGTTAGAATAATCAACCCATAGTTTACCCACTTAGACATTAATTCCATTATTTTTGTCTTATTTGCCTAGTTTATGTATCCCACCTTGTGCAAGTTGTCATTTGCCTATCTATAATGGTCAAAATTTCCTTATTTGACTCATGTAGAGCATGGGAGAGCTAAAGGAATCGCTTCTACTTTATTCCTGACCTCCTAGGCGCCTTTCTGCTTTTTCTGCTTTATTGCCTGCTTTTTCAGTGTTTTAAGGGAAAAGGAAAAGCTAGACTAGGTGAGGTTTACTAGTTTTTTGTCCTACACATCCTCCTCTCTTTTCTCCATGCAAAAGCATGTATGAGCTGCCATTCCACCACTCTTTAGTTTTCCTAAGCCTTTTTTCCAATTGATGAGCTCCATGACAGATTTGGGATCAACTTTTTACACCTATGGCGGATTTGCTTATTTTTGGTAAGCCTGCATTATGCTAGATTCGACTTGCTCCTCATGCATTCGAATCCCTGATGTATGTTATTTATTCAGCAACTTATGTTATTACAGGGTTGGCTATTGTACATTGATTTAATACAGTTTAGTGTTCAGCTCCAATTTTCAGTCTCTTTGTGAGTGATTTTGCATGATCAATTGTTAATTGTTGTGAGTAAAATTAATCTATCACCTGGTTCAATTTCCACATTTTTATGCATATGGGCCTTTACTTTTAAAATGTATTGGGATGTATTTAAATGGTTATTCTAAGCAGAAAAGAAAGTGTGGGTAAACCCTCGACATGTTTTATGTATTTTTGAAATGAATTTTTTAATTAGGTTAGAGGAAATGTGTAATGTTCAAAAAAATGGAAAATAAAAAAAATTACAGGCTAGTGAAAACTACCTAGATGGAACATTATTCACTTGAGGAATTATATCATACACTTCATGTACCCTTGTTTACTCGTAACTTGTTCTTTCGTTATATTATTTACCTTCAATCATTATTATTCATGTATTTTACTTATGATGTCGTACTGTTGTTTACTTCTTGGTCTTATGTTTATACATTTGTTGCATATGTGTCGTTACTAGATTATATATGCTTCTTCCTTTCTGCATAGTTGTACTTGTTCTTTATAAAGTTCTAACTTAGATTTGTTTGTGGAAACAAAGTGGGCGGAGTGGCGGGACTCGTTCTCCCATGAGGGTTTCATAGGTAAAGGTGTTTACTTGTTCACACGCATACTTAGTTATCTGAACTAAGACACCTATTTATTTCACATGTAGTTCATACTTTGCGACGGGGTCTTGTGTAAAGAGTACTGGAAGTATTGATCCTAAAGAATCATACTGCTGGTTGACTTTTGTTCTTTGCCAACTCAAAATTTTAACCACGTATAATACTATTCTCGTCAATTTATCTATCAATGCTAAATTTTCATGTACATTACTTATGCTTCATTATGGTTTTGTAATTCGTCATTTTACATATTAGTATAATTTCATTCTATGTTTATCTTATTAAATCATATTAACATTTCTTATGTATTTCTTACTGCGAGCTATGTTCATGGCTTAATGACGGATCTTTGATTTTTATGAGCGTTAGATTTTAACATGGCATATTACATATGACATGTTCATTAAGAACTAAGCTTAGGACAATTCGCATTGTATTAAGTTAAGGATTTAAGCCAATGGTATATATGTTATTTAGTCTATAATTCTTGTGGCTTGACTTAAGACTACCACAGACCAAGCCTAGACTATGCACTAAACCTTAACATTGTAATATACTAAACCTTACTATAACATAAATTTTGTAATTTGTTACCTTGTGATTCGATTTGTAGTGGCGACATAACATATGGTTTGGAAGATATGGTAAGGGGGTTTTAACCCTTGCATGGAAATGGAGACCAATACTAAATTGGCAGTACCAAACTATAGCTTAGTGGGTTTTGTATCTGGTGGTGGAAACCAACTGGTGTCATTAATGCATCTTGGTTTTCATGGCATCCCTCCCTTAGGCTTGGCTCACGATGGTTTGGTCATTTCATTTGTATTTTGGGGTTTGTTCTTCTTAGTAAAGGGGTTATGGAGGCAACCTTCAGACCTAGAATGTGAGATTTGCTTTGGATTTTTTGTGCCTACTAAAGCTTCTTTCTTTGAATCTTGATAGTTGCCATAATTCTGATTCAAGGCTTTATTGGTTGGTTGTTGGTGTCAAAGTGTGGTGATGCGCAGTGTGGCTCTAGCTCTGTCGAGGTTTTTGATGTGAGTGATATGGAAGGTAAGCATTTTCAATAAGCTTACGCTTGTTTTCTCTCAACCTATCTACGTGTTGTTTCACTGTTTGATGTTGGGGTTCTCCGCGGGTTCTAAATTTGCCTTCGGGATTTGTATTACACAAACTTGGGTTTTAAATTAATGGTGTGGGTTTTTTCCATGGAGAAATTCATGTTTCTCACAATATTTGTGTATTTACATTTTGGCTTATGTAAATCGTAAATGGATTTGGGATTTTGATCCATGGGCTGCACCGTTGATTGCAATGGTGCCATAGCCCATTGGCAAGCGTGTGTGGACTTTGTTTCGGATTTTAATGGTGACAGTGTGGAAAGACTACGATTGGAATTATTGTTCATAATTTAAATACCCTACGTTTATGAGATGGCCATGGTTATTTGGCTTACTATGTCTGTATGGAATTTAATTACCGTGCTAAAGGTTTATTATGATGGTTTATACATAGCCATACGCCTTCGTTTATGGTCTAGGTGTTGGCTATTAATAATTGATTGTAAGGGTTGATAGCATGGCGTAAGGCCATGCCGTAAATAGCTTGAGCCTTTCCCATCATGGTTGCGATAGCTTCACTGTGTTTTATTACGGTTTAAATTATTTTGCTTAACTTGTTAGGTGAAATCATTAACATAGTTAGTCGTTCTAATATTCAAACTGTGTATGATATCATGGGTTTAGTATATAATGTGTATTACCTTTGTCACTGGGGTTATGATTTTAAGTAGAGTGTGTTAATATTTGTTTTGGCTGAGTCCATGCTTACAACATTGGGTAGAAAACAGGGTCTTACAACCTCGCTTTAGCATAATGGTTTGGTATCGTAATAGTGTTGATTATATGGAACTATCCTGCATACTTTGTTGTATAGTGTGGCCTTGGTGAATTGATAGTCATAGGGTTTGAATCCTATGCGTGGATAATTGCAATAAGTTGTATTTTGATTTACATAAAAGGGTTGGGCTTGTATTTCGAGAGGATTTGATTCCTTTCCCCATTGTAATACTTGAGTTTGTAATTTGATTTCGACATGGTTTTAATACATGATACAATTTGTGTATATGATGTATTATTTACTTTGTTATATGAAATGAGATTGTATGTTATGTAATTTTGTTTAAATTTTATGCATAATGAAATGGTTTAAGATAGGACTGTGGGTTTTATATGTGACAGGGATGTGAATCTAGGACCAAAAGGATGGTCATGACATTCTTGTTTGTTTTCAATAAAGCATACCTTGAAAGGTCTTAAATGGATTATTTATATTGTATTTAAATGTAGAATGGTTTACAGATAGCATTTATATATATAAATGCATAGTAATAACTTACCTAACATAGCTAATATTAATCTGGGAAAATAGAATAAATAGTGTAGGGCTTCAAACCTGAAAATTGAAGCTGTGTTAATGGCTGAACCTACACACTCAAATAACTAGCATTAACAATTCAAGACCAATATGGCCTCTATTTTTTATGACCAAATCACTTGGAAACTACCACATTCCACCCAACCATGACCCATAACCATTCCCAGTTTTAATCTGAATCCCCCCAAGATGGACTCCAACATGCAAGTAGCTTAGAGCTCCTAAGGTAGGGTTTCCTCTTTGGTGTATCAGATCTAGATCAGTTCTCCTTTTTCCTTCCATGAAAATGTTCTCCAAGAATTTACTTGAGAGAAAACATGCATAAAATGACTCCTCTATTGATAGATCAGAGCCCCAAGTCTTTCCTTGGCTTGAGTCTTTATAGATAGATTTTTCAGTCAAATGGACATTTAAATCAAGAAACCTTGGTTCCTTGATTTAATCCTTTTCAATTACTTTGGGTAGTTATTAATATTTTAACCTAGAAGCTTTCTTCTAGTTCCTAGTTAGACTTCTAGGTTTTGGACTATTTATTATATTTTAATAATAAATAATAATTGATGGAAATTTTTCTTCTTCTTTCATTTATTTATATTATTAATACATATAATTCTTTATACATACCATGTATAAAGTACATAATAATATAACATTTTGTCAACAATGTTTTTCGGCCTCATATACCATGATCCCTAGAATTTATGACATTTATTCATTAAGGTCAAGTAGGTAGTATGTTAAGGTCTACTATTCTAGGAAACTCTAAACATCATTGCATGTTGGATTTCCCTCGTATAATCTGGTAGCTCTTCAGTACTTTGATGAGAATACAAAAATTTGAAATTTCATTTAATCACATATAAATAAGTATGATGAGATCAATATTTTTCTCGAGTCATTTTCACTCGAAAGTTATTAAATTATTTTCAGTAACCCCTAGTGCTTACCAGAGCCCATACTCAACACTTTAACAGGGAGTTACAATTCAATTCCATTCCACAGCTTATGCCCAATAGTTCCAATTATATTTTCATGTGTTCTAGAGCTTCTTGCTCAACACAAATTATCAATCACTCAAGTGCTCCACAGCTTCCTGCTCAACACAAATAATCAATCACTCAAGCGCTCCAAAGCTTCCCACTCAACAAAAAACATCTCATTAATCATGTGCTTCAGGGTCCATGCCCAACATAAACAAACATATATATAAATTTAAACAATAATTGGCTTACACCCAATATATAAACAAATCATCATGTTCATATGCAATGGGGTCTTCAACTCAATATAAAGATAAAACATCAAGATAATCATCATAATCAATAGGCACATGCCTATAAGTGTTTGGTCCAAAATTAGAGATATTACAAAATGGGGAGCACCATTTCTTGCAATGGTGCAATGGTCGAAAGTAGACTACTATGCAAACTATTTAATGACTTTATAAAGTATGGGTTTATCTAACTATGTTGCGTCAATTTCAATGGTTGTTAATTCTGTGGACTGTGTATATTCACATTCATTGTATACGTTAGTTGTATGGATGAAATTGGTGATGGCTTTGGGATCATGATGTGTATGGCAGTGGAATTTACCGTTATGGTAGCTGCAATAGCATAATTAATGTTTATGATTTTGTTGTGTAAAATGATATGGGGTTTTTCTGTTTTGTAACCATGCGACTATCAGTCGCCGCTGTTGATAAATGTTCGCAGAGTTGAATATTTGGAAATTTTTTTATTTTTATAATGTAAAAGAAGGATGCATAGATTATAGCATGTATATTTTTATTTGGGTCTTTCGACCACGGTGTAGAGAGTTTATGTTGTATTGGTAGCCTATGTATAAATAAAATAGCATGGATTTGTAAAATATTAGTATACACCACACGATTCGATTGTGGGTCGTTTACTGCGATGACAAATTAGTTTATATGGATACGATTTGGGGATTTAATGCCCACACAAATCGATCCTATGACCTCTATGCAATTATGTTAGTTTTAACAAATACTGTAAATGATATCTGGATTTTAAATGATTACTGTAAATTGTATTACATTTGTTTGTAAATGATAATGTAAATGATATTATATTTTATTTTATTTATGTAGGATCTTTTGTTTATGGCATACAATTTATAATATGGTTTGTAATTATTTAAGGGTTCGTTTTATTTAAACTTTGAAAAAGATTTATTATGTGGATAAATTGTTTACAGTAATTTATAATTTCGGGAAAGTAGTTGGTAGTGATAAATTGTGAACCATTAGATAGTCTCGATACTTGGTCTGTAGCTTTGATTTATTATGATGTTTGATTTAAAGAAGAATGATAATGTTTATATAGACCGTGAGAGGTCTTAGTTGATTTTTATACTTTGAATTTATGTGTTCTCTTAAATCTATTTATAGTGTTTACAAATTTAGAATTACATTTCTATTTTATATTTGATAATATATATATATATATATATATAATGTATTTATTAGGTTCTATTTATTATGTTTAGTTAATGGTAATTTATATCTAGATTTTAATGGAGACTTAATTATGAACTAGTCTTCTACTCCTAAATATAGCTCCGTTGACAATATGAAATGTTTTAGTAGATTAATTAGATCAATGAATAGATAGGTAATTATTAGAAATGAATATTAGGTTGTAAGAAAACAAGGTTTAAGCTGTAAAAGACAATGCAGAAGTAAAACTAAAACAAAACCCTTGGTAAATATTTAAACACGAATTAAATTACATCTTAGTGTTTATAATAAAAATGTAAACACTAAAAGAATTTCGACATTAAAAACAAAGGTACATAGGGTTATAAATATAATATAAACTCTTGCATAATCTAGCCAAGAATTAATCTAGATAATGAAATAGGAGGTCAAGAACCTCATATTTGAAAGGTGAAACTCTTTTAATGGCTGAAACCTGCACACTCAATTACCGAGCATTAACAATTCATAGGAATATATGACCTCTGTATAGATGATTGAATATATGACCATGTTCAAGCCAACCATGACTCGAAATGATTCCTGGTTTTAATATCGATCCCCCTGAGATGGTTCCAACATGCAATTATCTTAGAGCTCTTAAGGTAATGCTTCCCTAGCTCGTATATCAGGTCTAGATTAGTTCTCCTTTTTCCTCTTAACTACGGACCTTTGATTCTTATGAAGGTTAAATTTTAGCATGGAATATTGCATATGCCATGTTCACTAAGCATTAAGCTTAGGACAATTCACATTGTATTAAGTTAAGGCTTTAAGCCTATGGTATATATTTTATTTAATCTATAATCCTTGTGGATTTACTTAAGACTATCACAGACCAAGCCTCGACTATGCACTAAACCTTAACATTGTAATATATTAAACCTTCTATAACATAAACATTCTAATGTGTTACCTTGTGATATGATTTACGGTGGCAACATAACATATGGTTTGGAACATATGGTAAAGGGGTTTAAACCCTTGCATGGAAATGGAGACCAATACTAAATTGACGTTACCAAACTATAGCTTATTGGTTTTTCTATTTGGTGGTGGAAACTAGCCGGTGCCATTAATGCATCTTGGTTTTCGTGGCTTGGGAATTTATAGATAGACTTTTGAGTCAAAGGGGTACTAGATCCCATACTCAACACTTCAAATAGGTAGTTACAAACTTAGTGTAAATCTAGAGCTCCTCACTCAACACTAATGCTAGGATGTACTTATACGATACACCTAGAGATACAACGGCCAAGGGTTCGATGCTCCAGATATTTTACTCAACATCAACATGGAAGGCTCCAAGGGTTATGTCCAAAACTTCCAAATTATCTTTTCATGTGTTCTAGAGATTCACTTTCAACACAAATGTCCCAAAACTCATGTGCTTTACAACTTCTCTCTCTGCACAAATATAAGTACTCATGTGCTACAGATCTTCTTGCTCAACAAAAAACATAAATTTACCCATTTGCTCTAGATCTCCTTGCTTAGCACAAAACATCTCATCAATAATCTACTTCACGGTCCATGCCCAACACAAGCAGACATATATATAGATCATATGCAATTGGATTACTCCTAGTATATGAAACAAATCATCATGTTCATATGCAGTGTGGTATTTTTCCCAGTATATCAAAATAAAACATCAAGGTAACACCATAATCAATGGGGCTCATTCCCGTAAGTGTTAGGTCCAAAATTCGATATATTACATCTCTCTCCACTTAGAACAACACCATCCTTGTTGTTCTAGGGACTCAAAATGAAATCATGAAATAAGGTAGGGTAAGCCTTTCTCATGGTAGCTTCATTCTCCCAAGTAGCCTCATCGACTTCGAAGTGCTTCCATTGCACTTTCAACTGGAATACGGTGCACTTCCTTAGCTGCACCTCTCTCTTGTCCAATATATGAAGAGGTTAGGGGGAAAAATACCATTCAGGTTCAACCTCTAATAAGGACCAATTAATCACATATTTAGTATCATAAACCTATTTCTTCAATAATGATGCATGGAAAACATTATGGACTCTTATGTGTGCGGGTAACACTAGTTCATATGCCACTAGTCCTCTCTTGGATAGTATTTCAAAGGATCCACAAAACCTAGGTGCTAACTTATCGCACTTTCCCAAGCTCAACAACCTCTATTTTGGTTTTACTTTCTAGTAGATATGTGTAGAAATAATAATAAATATATTAAATATTAACTAGTGATATGCAATACTAGGTTAAGGGATGTGGACCTTCATTCATGGCTATCCACACAATATATAAGGGTGGCTACAAATTGTAATATATCATAAATATGATTTTACATTACTTTCTCTTTATGGAATTTATACGTTACTTGTATTGGTTCTTCCATTATTGGAGGAAATTTTCCTTTCAGTGGTATCAGGGCCAACTGTATCTCATGAGTGGCGATCATCTTGAAGCTTCTCTAAAATGTGGTTTTTTATCCATAAATTCTAGGGTTTCCCTAGATCAAACCTTCCATTCCATCGCTATGCATTTCACTCCCCTCCTCTCTCCCATGCACTCTCCATCCCAGTCATTCTGCTTTCCCTCCATCTCATTTTCTCTTAAAGTCATTGTTTTTGCCTCTACGCAGCTCCCCCATTGTGTCCCAACTCCCTTCATTGTTCCTAGTGCCCTCTTAACTGACACTCCCTCTCCACCTTAACTGCTCATCATGCCACAATCCCTCCATGTAGCCATATTTTCTAACTCTCTCACAACACTCCATTCCCTCATCTTTGACGCATTCCTCCCATGCACATTACCCTCGACAGCTACACCATTTCCCACTATCATCCCCACTGCACTCTCACATGCCCACAATCCTTGTTGCATCATCCTCCCTACTCCAAATTACACGACCTATTCCTCCCTCATGATTATTTTGCTACGCCATATTCCATCACCTGACGCCGCCTGCCATCATTGGCCACCACCTCTGCTCCAACTTCCCCATGACATCACCTTCCGATTCCGCTAGCTCCCTATCCTTCCCCGTTTCCATCCATGCACAACCTCCATCCTCCAACTTCTGCTTCTCCATTCGCCTATTCCCTCCAATCTCCATGTACTTACCCCATCTCCCATTCCCTGGCCCCGCGCACATACCCAATCCTCCACCTCTGCTCACCATCCCACCTCCATCTGCCGCCTCCATCACCTTCATGCCTTCCCTCCCTCTGCCGCCACCATCAGCTCCATCACCCTCAATTTTTCTCTCCCTCCATGTCTCCCCCATCACCCTCCATGCTTCTCTCCCTCCCACCACCTCCATTACCCTCCATGTAGCTTGCTCCACACAAAAGCATAATTTCTAAAACCCTACATTACACTATATCAAAAAAAATTATAATAAACTTATTATGATGAAATAATAATATTTATTATACTATATTTTTCAACAAATATGAAACTTTTAAAAATATAATAACAATAGTATTATTGTTATTAAAATATTCCAAAATAAAAAATTATTAATAAATATTATTTAAGAATTGTAGCAATTACAATTATTATAAAAAGGAGAAAATAAGGCTGGTAAAGCAACCAAAATCTGCTATCAAACAAGAAGAGTAGGTCAAAAATTGGAATTCAAGAAGTCATGTGGACTATGATAGCAGAATTAGACTATGATAGCAGTTTCGAATGAGCTAAAATAGTGTGAAATCACCAATAATAGTCTACTATTTGAAATCGACAAACAGAAACTAAGGATTACCACCTCGGAAATGAATATTGGACTTTTGGAAGATAGTGAAAAAAAACTCATAGAAAGGCTAGCAAATAAAGATGAGAAAATGTCACGTCTTGAAAGCATCATTCAAAAAGTTCATGATGACATAATAAAGTCAAAAAAGTCAAAGAACATCCCTATGAGAATATTATCGAATTGGAAGAAGAAATTAGTCATCTTAACAAAGTCATCATCGACAAAGAATACAAATTGGCGCAAGTATATGAAAAGTTAGGAAATCAGGAAATAGAATCACGTCATCATTAACAACAAAAAGAAAGACTCCAACAACAACATGACAACAGTAAGAAGACACATAAGTTGGAATTGACAAAATTCAAGAAGGTATTATCAAGCAATACTGAAGAGATTTTTTGACTACGAAATCATAACAAAACATCGATTTGAAAGATCAAAAAATTGAAAAATAGTAGCAAAAGGGAACACTCCAGTGAAGATCTCGAGGGAAAAATATTGGAAAAGCAAGAAGAAAACTAGTGTCTAAATAATCATAATCAGGAACTACATAATCAAATCAAGGAGTTACAAATTGAAAAAATGTCACAAGATGAAAGATTAAAAAAGATTCAGAATCATGACAAACTATTGGAGAACCAAAAAGCACAAATCCAGGAAAATGTAGCCAAAAATCAAATCGAGGAAGTGAAGGTAGTCCTCGTCGCAGTCCAAAAGAAAGAAGAACAAACAACACATACACCTTACAGACATCCTAATTACAATCGTCATTTTGACCAACGATAGGGTCAAAATGAATATTCACCGAAGAGTTATGTGGTCTTATGAAAATATAGACATAGTAAGCAACAATTGAGACAAATCGTCCCACAAAATGATCTCAAAGCTCCAATAAAAATAGATCTGGAATGGACCACTGCAGATACGATGTGATAATTTTCCTGGGGAATCCGTAACTCGTATCGGCTCATTTCCTCAAATGTCACAAATACAAAAAGGAAAGGATCCCAAGATGATCGTTCAAAGGAAGTTAGACAATGCTATCAATGCAACTTTGACGATAAAGATTCCCTTAAGTGGAAGCAAATGTAATAATAATAATAAATACATGAAATATTAACTAGTGATATGTAATACTACGTTAAGGGAAGTGGACCTTAATTCATGGCTGTCCACACAATATATAAGTGTGGCTACAAATTGTAATCTCTCATACATCTTATCTTACATTAATTTCCCTTTAAGGCATTTATATGTTACTTGTATTGGTTATTCCATTATTGAAGGAAATTTTCCCTTCAACATGATCACCTATTTGATAAGATTTATCTTTTTTTTCTTATCCCCGTAGCGTTTCTAGTGGTCTTGTGATTATTCAAGGTTCATCTAGACATTGGTAACCAATTGTTCCAAGTCCTTTAATAAATCAGGCCCTAACATGAGCTGATCCATCGGGCTATACCAAGTAATCGTTGTTCTACACTTTTGTCCATAGAGTACCTTAAAGGTTCTCATCTTGGTGGAAGTATGGTAAATTTTGTTATAAGAAAACTCTTTGAGATGCAGGTAGGCCTCCCACTTGGTGGGGTTGTTCATGACATCCATCCTAAGCATGTCCTCAACATTCTATTATACCCTTTCTTTCTTCCCATGTGTTTGTAGGTGATAAGTACACATGTGCATGATTAAAACCATGATCTATACAATTCATTAGGTCGCCGAAAGTAATAACTAAGATGTATAAATTGTTTAAATAATAGAATTAATACATAAGAATGAAAACGAACTAATACTCAATAAATGGATAAGATATTAACAAGACAATATGGTCAGTTTCTGAAGAGATCGAAAGTATAAGTAGTGCATGTAATTCCGCATGAGTGATAATGATCCCTTTTGGGGTAGTTTCAGTAGCATATTTTTTTTTTTTTTCAAATTTTGGGTACATTACAATGAAGGTGTTCCTCGTGTTCGTCTTTACACTTAGAGTAAACTAGAATGTTGTCTCTAAATACCAAAACAAATTTGTCCATAAATTTAATGAATATACTATTCATCATATAGATAAAGTTTGTGGGTGCATTGGTCAACCAGAATGACATTATTACAAACTCGTAGTGCCCGTACCTTGTACAAAAGGCAGTTTTGTGCATATCCTCAGCGTGAATCCATACCAGATGGTTCCTGGATCGTAGGTAAATATTTGAAAAGATATTGACTCCTACTTTATCAAACAAGTCATCAATCCTAGGGAGTGGGTATTGGTTCTTGATAGTCATTTTGTTAAGATGATGGTAATTGATGAACATTCGCATTGTACCATCGTTCTTCTCTACAAAAAGTATTGGTGCTCCCCAAGGGAACACACTTGGTCGGATATATGCTTTTTTCTATCAACTCGTGCAACTATAGTTTGAGTTGCACCAACTCTAGTGCACTCATGCAGTAAAGGATTTTGAAGCTGGAACTGATCTTGCTGTGAGTTCTATGGAAATGTCTAGGTCTCACTTCGAAGGTAATCCAAGGATTTCCTCACGGAATATGTATTTGAATTCTACAAAAATGGGGAAATACTCTTTGCGTTGTTCTCTTTCACCCTTTATGTCTTGAATATTTACTGCAAATAACTTGCATCCTTTTCTAATCCATTTCTTTACTTGTAAGGCATGTATCTACCTTACCGAAAATTTCTTTGGTATGCCTTAAATATTCACTTGATTCCATTGTCTATCTATAAACAATATTGAATTGTGTAAGCAATCAATCATGGCATGGTGTTGTTCCAGCCAGTCCATGCTGATAAGTATATCATATGATCCTAAAGGTAGGATGTTTAGGTTCACTTTCATAAGAAAACCATTCAGTTTTACCTCACAATATTTAACTATTTCTAAAACTTTTAGTTTCGTACCTGTGGATAATTGTACTAGCCAAGTTTTATCATGTTTGTCTTTGCCTATTTTACATAAATCAACAATTTTAGGTAATACATATCTCCTGCAAGAACTGGGGTCAATGATTATTGAAATAGAAGTGTTCAAGATCTTACCTTCTATCTCAACCATGGTATCCTTATGGTCTCGCTATCATCCATCTAAGGCTGCATAAATCCACAGTGTTCCATCTATGTTCTCTACCATGGAATCTTTTTGTAAGTTTTGCAAGACCCCATTGGTATTGTTACTACAATATCGGGCATAATGAGGCCCACTATATTTCCAACATTTAATCTGTAGTGGGGTAGCATTGGCTCCCCCAACTGCTACTGACTTGTTAACATTTGGATCTGGTAGATATGGCTTTGTACCTAATTTGTTGAAGTTCTTGCTTGCTGGAAAGCTGTTGTTCTGTTTCCTGTACGGGGGTGGGTTTAAACACATTTTTCGGTTGTCAAAGAAGTTATTAGACTTGTGGGTGCTCACACAAAGTTGGTTCCACTTTTTGGTGCCACTTAGGAAATCGGAAATGCACTTCTAAAGTGCAAATCAAGAACTCATATGTGTTATTGATGGCATGTTCGGAATAACCCGAGCACAAAAACGAGGCTAAGGTTCGTGAAAACATATCGCATATGTGATATAACGCATATGCATTTTGTAATGTTAAATATCGTATATGCGATATGCAACATTTACAAAATGCATATGTGATATATCGCAAGTGCGATATATCGCATATGCATTTTGTAAATGTTGCATATCGCATTTACAATATATCGCATATGCGATATTTAACATTATTGTTGGAAGGATTGTTAAATGATCATAATGGATGTGGAATACATGGTTGATACATATCCATACTAATGATACCCATCCATGCATCACGTTGGTTCGTCGCATCCATACATCATGTTGGTTCCTTGCTTCATGCTTCAATGTTGCTTCGTTAAAGGTGATGGTTCATGGGATGATATGAGTATGGTGGATTTTTTAGGTTTTAGGAAGAAACCATTGTGGAGGATATACGATCTAAATATATTGGAAATGTAGAAATCGAAAGCCATGATTTTAAAGTAACCATTCAAGAACCCTTCAATCTCGCTCTCTTCTTCCACTACCTTCCCAATGAAGGTTTCCTACTTCCAACAACACCCAATCAATCAATTTCATTTTGATATTTGCATTGGATGGACTACAATAGCAAGGTCCAAAACATATCTATGGATATGAGTAGGGTATATTTTTTAGGTTTTATGAAGAAACAATTTTGGAGGATATACGATCTAAAGATATTCGAAATGGAGAGATCGAAAGCCATGATTTTAGAGTAACTGTTCAACAACGCTTCCATCTCACTCTCTTCTTCCACTACCTTCCCAATGCAGGTTTCCTACTTCCAACAACACCCAATCAATCAATTTTATTTTGATATTTGTATTGGATGGACTACAATAGCAAGCTTTGAATCATATCTATAGATTTTCCTAGAATTTATTGTTCATACAAAACAATATGGAATAAATGAAAAATGTGAATTATATATATTGTTCTATTCAAGTTTGTTTGAATAGAATGTTTATGCCAATATTGTAATCTTAGAAGGAACAAGATCAATCATATAATTTCTCATAGCCTCCATACGATAATGGGCTTTGAATGACAATCTTTTCATCCTTCCTACTCTTTCCAACCTTCCATCAACTAGTAGATAGGCAAGCCTAAATTTTTCTTCATTAACAGATGAGCTATTAATACACAATAATCCATTTGGTATTGTATCATGAATTCTTCCAATTAAATTATATCTGGATAGAACAAGGAATATAAGAGGATTTAAAAATGTTTCTTACATACCATAATATATTTAGTGCTTGTAAGTTGAAAGCAGTATGTGCAAAGGGAAATAATGATCAATGCTATTAAATAATAACAAAATAGTGATATTATCTCCACAAAGTAGTATGTTAACATTGCGTAGTACATATGGCTAATAATGGATCTCTAGAACATGCCTAGAAAATATACACAAATGATACCACATATTACCCTTGATAAAAAAGCATGCAATATAGTGTTTCTTACTTTTTAATCCATTAGTGAAAATATGTTCTATTATCTTAGATACCAAGGTTGCACAAAGATATGGGTTATTTTTCTTTGAGATAATTTCTATAAAGATATAATATAGCTCCCCCAATACTTTCCTATTCTGTAATTCTTTTTATTAGAATCTTCTATCACCTTAAAGAAACACAAATAAAATTTTATTGTCCACCTAGCTGAGCTTGGATCCTTTTCCTTCTTGAATGGTGATATTAGGAAAAAATTGAGTTCTTCCTTTGTAACATCATCTTTCAAACCCTTATTTTCCTTATCCTCCATAATTTTCAAAAACAAAGAGACTGTATTCAATATTTCAACAATATTTTCCATCAAATGTTCTTGGAAGTTACTAAAACATTTTACTCTTGCATATGATATTTCTCCAAAAAACAATTTACTAAAACAATTTACTATATATATTAGTTCCTTACTTTTCAATATCGCATATGCGATATATATCACAAGTGCGATATGTCACATATGCGATATATTGCATATGCGATATTTAAAAGAAAAAAAATGAAATAAAACAGAGGCCGCAGGCCCCTCAAATATCATTTGCACAGGATCAGGACAGCGAAAAACCGCAAGGGAAAAATAACAGAAGTGAGATTTACGTTTTAGCTTTTCGAGGTCGAGTTCGAGGTGGATTGCTCCAATGCCAGGTAAATGCTAGATTTTCCTTTTCACTTAATCTTCCATTCTTTATTTTTTTCCATAATTTTATTCTTTTTATAATTATTTTAAACAAATTAAAAAAAAATGGAATGTTCAATCAAATAATGATTGTAAGTAAAATAACTTGTAGTTTTTTGTTTAAATCTTAACAGACAACACAAATGAACAACACAATCTAGAAAAACCACCCTCTAATGACCCACAACAACCTAACCCACAACAACCTAACCCACAACCTAACCCAAACCCAAACCCAAACCCAGAGGGGGAACAAGATAGAAACACACAGATTATTTCGTGCTTGGCGTCATTGAGGCACCTTAGCTCATCTATTAGAGGGGCTGTCATTTGAGAGAGTCTTCATTCGATGCCTTAGACACAATAACAAACACAATTGTCGATTCCCATGGAGCTCTGTACAACATTACCTCGTACAGAGAATCCACGAGGAAATACTACTCCAATGGATTGAATCATAAAGACATCAAAGCCCTTAAAATTACAAAAGACCAGTTATTTTCATTATTTTGGCACCCTAGCACTGGATTGGTTCCACCCACTAGTCAAGCACACATTTCCATAGACTAGTGCATTGAACCAAATATAAAGGCCAATTGGATGGATTGGTTGTATATGGTCTTTGATGAAGACCCCCATGGGAATAGGGACATCCTATTTTATTTCCTTAGAAATTTGTATGCAGAATTCATTTTGTTTCATGCCAAAATGTTCAATTGTTTCACAATTTATTTCTATTTAATTATCTAACAAATTACGTGAACAAATATACAGCTGGTGTCCCGTGGCACACCACAGTCGCATAGTCCGTCAATCAATGTTGAGAACAGTTATGCGGCTGTCAATATTTCTTATATATATGTCTCTGATTCACTATTTTATATGAAATTGACATATATATGTTACTTTATATGCAGGCCCCTAGTGAGGCACTGGTGCATGAAAAGCACCAAACCGGTGGCCCACCTTTGATGAGCCAACAGGTATGTTTATGTAGATCGCTTTCTTTGTATGTTTGTGTACATATCTTGATTGTAACATTCAATATCTATCATAATTTTGATACAACATGTTTTATGCAGGTTTCCTAAGATGAGTATATTGTATCTTAGCCTATTCCCTCTCATGCAGAGGTAGATTCAGAGACACATATATTATTTGAAATATGATTTTAATTATGTTTTGCTTTCTTTGGAAAAATAATTTTTTAACTTCTATCGCTTTGACATATGTTACTTTATCGAGGAACCTATTGTGATAGTTGTGCTTGAAGAGAACCAAAGTGAGGTTGTTGTCAACCAACCTCTTCCCCCCAGGTAGGTATGTATGTTTCACTTTCTTTGGTAGTTCATTTGTTTCCTTTGAGGTAGTATATATGTCTCTGATTCACTATTTTATATGAAATTGACATATATATGCTACTTTATATGCAGGCCCCTACTGAGGCACCGTTGCGTGAAGAGCACCAAACCGGTGGCCCACCTTTAACAAGCCAGCAAGTATGTTTATGTAGATCGCTTTCTTTGTACGTTTGTGTGCATATCTTTCTCTGATTTGGTGCTTGAAGAGACCCAAATTGGTGACCTTATCCCCCACCAAGGTACATGTATATTTGTTGACATGGGCATATATATATATATATATATATATATTGATGTAGCCTGATAGTGAGAAAGTGGTGCAAGAAGAGCACCCAATCAGGGTCGTTGTTAGTGGGGCACCAGAACCCATGATTACTTACTCACGTACAGTAAGTAGAAATGTTATTTTGTTTTTGGAATTTGAACTAATGTGCATAGAATTTTTAAAGGTTGGTAAATTAAATTACGAATGTTGGTTTTTCTGTAGTCTCCACTGATGAGACCTATCCCTCTTGTTCAATGATGGGGATCACCAGTTAGCAGTCACAAAAGAAAGATACACTTCTCTGAAGACTCTGGCAGTGGCAACAAAATGGGGGATAACTAGAAAAAATGTATAGGGGGAATACATAGATGTAACTTTTTGTTGATATGTACACACAAATGTACTTTTTGATCCACTATTTTGTATTATGGCCATGTGGCATGGCAATTTTTGTACAACATTATTGCTATACATATATAATATAAAGCAACGTTCAAATTTATACATATATATGGTTGACTTGATCTTGGAACATGGTATCATGGTTGACTTGGTCTTGCAACATGATATGTGTGGTTCACCTATGTGATATAACGATATATGTGGTTCGTGCATGTGTGCTAACTTAAATGATTTTCCAGTACTTAAAGGAAGAATTTAAATTACTCATCAACTTTTTAACATCATACAATACTAACATACAATAACATACTCTAATTTACACACAATAACACACACTAGCATACTCTACAATTCTAACATACAGACAATAACATACTCTACATTACCCTACGACACTAAAAGCGTACCATACTATGATACAATAACATGTACCATAACATAACATACTAACAATATGTACCATTTAACACTAAGTCATGCATGCATGTGTAATATATACCATATCAAACCTTACACTACCCTATGATACTAGTTCATCATACATCATATACCCTACAAACCCTAAATTGGTTGAAGTAAACCCTAGTTGGTGCATGCAAATTTATGTTCATGAAATCCTATTTGGTGCATGCAAGTATTGATGATCATGTGTTTCTAGTTCTCTCTCCTAAATTTCATGATTTCTCACTAAACCCTATTTCCATCTCATACCTTGGTAACCCTAGTTGGAGCATGCAAATTGTTGTTCATGAAATCCTAGTTGGTGCATGCAAGTATTTGTGATCATGTGTTTCTAGTTCCCTCTCTTAACTTGAAAATTTCTCAGCAAACCCTATTTCCATCTCATACCTTGGTAACCCTAGTTCCACCATGGGCCTTTAATTCCATCTCATCAAAATACCCCAATAGACAACATTAGACAAAATACTACATGATCTTTGCAAATGGGCCAATTTAAAAAATTGTCCAAAAATAATAATAATATTATTATAGAAAATATCCAAAAACACACATAGTCTTATACATCCAAAAAACTGTATGAACCAAAAGATTATCTAACTCAGGCAAAATAGTGAAGTATATACATAGATATTACATGTCACCTTTATTTGAATCACAAGGAATAAAGCAAATAGGGCCCTTCAGTTATCTCTTCTAACTCCATATCTTCCAGACTTTTGACTTGCTTTAGGAATAGAATAAAAAATAATAATATATTATTATAGAAAATATCCAAAAACACACATAGTCTTATACATCCAAAAACCTGTATGAACCAAAAGATTATCTAACTCAGCCAAAATAGTGAAATATATACATAGATATTACATGTCACCTTTATTTGAATCACAAGGAAGAAACCAAATAGGGCCCTTTCAGTTATCTCTTCTAACTCCATATCTCCTAGACTTTTGACTTGCTTTAGGAATAGAATCAACAATAATGTTTAGTTCCCATAAACATGCTGAAAATAAATGTACTAAAGAGTAGCATTATTTGAAAATTAGGTCTTGTTTAACATCCAATTTATAGTGAGAGCCTAGTCAACAAAAACCTAGAGAGTTTTTACACCACCATTCAAAGCACATTTCATCAAGAGCATTGAGGCCATTAATTATGCAAAGTTATTTGTTCCAATGCTAGTTCCAACTTTATACTTACTCACATGCATATCAAACAAAGATAAGATGCCCTGTGATACTAAAATTTGGATCACTTTGATATGTACCATCAAGGAAACCCATGACTTTGATATGTAAGCTACCATGGGAAAACCATTAGATGTACATGTGTTTAGTGTACTTTTTGAGACAATGCTTGAATATGAGATTAATTCCTGAACAAAAGAATGGTTTTTTCCTCAAGTATAATTAAGAACTAAGTTCATCCTTTGCCAAATCCCCCATATGACCATGTACAAATAATTACTTTAAACATTTTGAGTTCTCTTTTTCCATACCAATGCCACTAACAATCATAATAAAAGAACATCCCATACCTTGTTCCGTCTCCTAAAGCACATCTCATAACTTGCATGATTTCTCACGAAACCCTAGTTGGACATCTCATACCTTGTCTTGACCCTAGTTGGACAATGTACAACTTCGTGACTCATGAAAACCTGGTTGGTGCATGCAAGTATTGGTGATCATGTTTTTGTAGTTCACTCTCCTAACTTTCATTATTGCTCACCAAACACTAGTTGGACATCTCATACCTTGTCTTGACCCTAGTTGGAGCATGTAACTTGGTGACTCATGAAATCCTAGTTGGTGCATGCACGTATTGGTGTTCATGTGTTTGTAGTTCACTCTCCTAACTTAGATGATTGCTCACCAAACCCTAGTTGGACATCTCATACCTTGCCTTGACCCTAATTGGAGCATGCACAACTTGGTGACTCATGAAATCCTAGTTGGTGCATGCAACTATTGGTGATCATGTCGTTGTAGTTCACTCTCCTAACTTGCATGATTGCTCACCAAACCCTACTTAGACATCTCATACCTTGCCTTGACCCTAGTTGGACCATGCAACTTGGTGACTCATGAAATCCTAGTTGGTGTAGGCAAGTATTGATGATCATGTGTTTGTAGTTCACTCTCCTAACTTGCATGATTACTTACCAAACACTAGTTGGACATCTCATACCTTGTCTTGACCCTAATTGGAGCATGCACAACTTGGTAACTCATGAAATCCTAGTTGGTGCATGCAAGTATTGGTGATCATGTGTTTCTAGTTGACTCTCCTAACTTGCGTGATTGCACACCAAAGCCTAGTTGGACATCGAATACCTTGTCTTGAACCTATTTGGAGAATGCAAATTGGTGACTCATGAAAGCCTACTTGGTGCATGCAAGTATTGGTGATCATGTGTTTGTAGTTCACTCTCCTAAATTGCAAGATTGCTCACCAAACCCTAGTTCGACATCTCATACCTTGTCTTGACCCTCATTGGAGCATGAAACTTGGTGACTCATGAAATCCTAGTTGGTACATGCAAGTATTGGTGATCATGTGTTTGTAGTTCCCTTTAGATTTTTTACAGCACCATTGAAAGCACATTTCATCAAGAGCATTGAGGCCATTAACTATGCAAAGTTGTTTGTTCCAAATCCAGTTCGAACTTTATACTTATTGACATGCATATCAAAGAAAAATAAGATGCCCTGTGATACTAAAATTCAGATCACTTTGATATGCACCATCAAGGAAACCCATGACTTTTATATGTAAGCTACCATGGGAAAAGAATTAGAAGTACATGTTTTTAGTGTACTTTTTCAGACAATGCTTGAATAAGATATTAATTCTTGAACAAAAGAATGTCTTTTTCCTCGAGTAGAATTAAGAACTAAGTTCATCCCTAGCCAAATCCCCGATATGACCATGTACTTGAATAATTACTTTAAACATTTTGAGTTCTCTTTTTCCATACCATTGCCACTAACAATCATAATAAAAGCACATCTCATACCTTCTTTCATCTCATAAAGCACATCTCATAACTTGCATGATTGTGCACAAAACCCTAGTTGGACATCTCATACCTTGTCTTGACCCTAATTGGAGCATGCAACTTGGTGACTCATGAAAGCCTAGTTGGTGCATGCAAGTATTGGTGCTCATGTGTCTGTAGTTCACTCTCCTAACTTGCATGATTGCTCACCAAACCCTCGTTGGACATCTCATACCTTGTCTTGACCCTAGTTGGAACATGCAACTTGGTGACTCATGAAAGCCTAGTTGGTGTGCATGCAAGTATTCGTGATCGCGTGTTTGTAGTTCCCTCTCCTAACTTGCATGATTGCTCGCCAAACCCTAGTTATACATCTCATACCTTTTCTTGACCCTAGTTGGAACATGAAACTTGGTGACTCATGAAAGCCTAGTTGATGTGCATGCAAGTATTGGTGATCATGTGTTTCTAGTTCCCTCTCCTAACTTGCATGATTTCTCAGCAAACCCTACTTAGACATCTCATACCTTGTCTTGAGCCTAATTGGAGCATGCAACTTGGTGACTCATGAAAGCCTAGTTGGTGCATGCAAGTATTGGTTCTCATGTGTTTCTAGTTGCCTCTCCTAGCTTGCATGATTGCTCAATAAACCCTAGTTGGGCATCTCATACCTTGTCTTGAACCTAGTTGGAGCATGCAACTTGGTGACTCATGAAAGCCTATTATTGGTTATCTCATGTGTTTTTAGTTCCATCTCATACCTTGTCTTGACCCTAATTGGTGCATGCAAGTATGAAAGCCTCTAGTTGGATTCTGATTTGTACATGGCAATGTAACTAAATGTATATTAAACTAAAAGCATCAAGAAATGTAAATTTCAACAACTCGAGAGCTTGTTATTTTCCGAACTATATTTGGCGGTGTCTAAAGACACCATTCTTAGCGCCTCCAATGTGTCATTGGTGGTGTTTGTATCCTAGGCACACAAAAGGCTAGACATTAGTAACATCATAAGAAAGAAAAGAGAACCCAATTAAAATGTGCAAACATAGTTTATAGATAACTCACCCAAGGTTGTACGATCATGTTTATAGTGTCCAGTATCCTTTGAATAATATTATGTCTGTGAATGTTATCTGTCAATCACAAGTTTATTACATTGGTAATACATTAAGGCTAAATAATGGAAATTGTGCTTAAGAATTCACTTTTAAAAAGGTTAGATAATGTACCTAACAACGCATACGTACAAGTAGGCCATCTGGATCATCTCTGGTGCCAATGGTGTTCATCAATCTTTTGTGCTCTATATGAGGTAGCAAGTATCATACATATGACCTATTTTTGTGAGCAAGTGTGCGGAGCTTGATTTTTATACCAACTACTAGGTTGGTGAAGTGGTATACAATAGCTCTTGGTCTATAATCCTAATATACATACCCACCCTTCCTTTTCTATTGTGCTGCAAGTGTCAAGTACTCCCCTTTTATAATCATCGAGCTAGTCAGGAATTGAATATTTTTATCATTTGTAATAGGTTCTAGAAGGGTTTGTTTCCCCTCTAAGCAACGTGGCAACCAATAGTCAGAACCCCATTCATTATTTTTTGGCGAAAACACTGCATATATCTGACCTGTGAAAGGAAATAGGTCATGTTAACAATAAATTTTGTAAATAAGGTCTTGCATTTCTAATTTCTACATGAATTAAATTCTACAAAGGTCAAGTAAACAATACATAAATGCATTTTCTTATTTAGGTACTAATCATGTGCCTGCTTGTATGAGATCCGATATGTAATCATTGTCTGTAGAAATATGTGTCTCGTCATCTTCCAAATGGTCTATTTCATTACCCTCGTTGAAATTGGTGCCAAGTGTCACTCGATCCCATGTATCAATGGTATCATTATGCTCACAATCACCCCATTTACCGATGCTACAGGAACTGCAAAAGAAGGCCTTCAATCTTCTCCAAATTTGTAGGGCCGAGTTGTCTAAGCTTCTAATTGAATGAAACTATTTAGTTCCATGCACTATGTTCACCCGAGGTGTTTGTGATCGGTCCACATTTGTAACCTCCAAGAATATTTTTTTCACTAAGTGTTTCCTTGTTGCTTGTTCTTCCATGACAGATGCACACCATTGGACTATAGATGCAGCGTCTCGAAGGCGAGCACCTGTAAACTTGATCTCTTCCCTTCAAAGGCCAGTTTTAATGCATGCACTAGCACCATCGTGCTCTCCTTTTCCATGACCAATTTAAAAGTAGTTCCATACATGTGGCACCTTGTATTTTATGTGAAACAAACACAACCATTCAAATACACGTGCATTCTTGAACTGTCCATCACAACCATCTAAGCAAATGAAATGATGATAAAATGGTATATCCATAGCTATCATGTGATCATAGAATAATTTAAAGCAATGTTGCACATAATGGATGTCATGGTCCTAGTCGTCACTTATGTAGAAGTGACTTTCTTTCAGTATCACATGTTTCTCTTCATTGCTATCTTTCCCATGTCGATATGTGATATTCGCAATTATGCTCACTTTCTTTGAGTGATAGTATTGACTTTGAATTTCATTTTTTGGTTGTAGGGTGTAATTTTACACAAAGTAAACCACTTATAGTATCGTTCTGAGAGGAAAGGTGTCCCGGCATATTCTGAGTTGCTCATCTTGCCGCTGTGCCATATCGATATGTTGAATGTACTATTGGTTATTTCCATGAAACTTTGGAATAAAATCACATACTCGCACCTGGTACATGAGTATTAATATGTCAATAAACCACATAAAAAAATGTGTACATGAATATTAATTTGTCAATATTCAAGAATTTACCTGTGAAGTCACCAATTTAATCTTCCTGCTTTCTTTCCCATCATTTAGCTTATATGTCTCATACTGATAGTTCTGCTTCTCGACAATTGCATTCCTGAATGCTTGATCTTCACTTTCATGGATGCAATCAGACCATAAGGATATCCCACCGCAATTGTTGCAAGAACCATTTACACATTGTTTTAATTAATGTCTCTGCCCATCTTGCCTCAGAAACATTATGCTATGGATGAAATATCTGGATGACATTGGTGGTACTGTACTTGAGCATTCCTGCACATGGTTAGGTTGCAAAAAACGACATATATGTGCAAATGTATGGTAATATAGGTCAAACTCTATGTTGTATCTACAACAACAAGTGTTCCGGATGGTATTGATTCTAACATACCAAGGCTTGCATTTTTCAAAATATTTTTGCCCGAGCCTTAGCCCTACATGGGAAACTTTAAGCATCTCGAACAATTGAGTTTGTGTCATGTCAAGATAATGCTTAACATGAGGTTCAGTGTGATGAGAACCCTTAAAATGTTTTAACACATCCTTCATGTTAGAAGAAGGCCTAGTGTTGTCATGCCAAAACGTTTGCACTAGGCCCTTCACTGCTTCGACTAACTTCATGTCTTTGCGGGGAAACCTACCGCTAAATGCCCATAATGTTTACATTTGTCCCTCTACATCAAGGTTGTCTCTTCTTACTGAATATTTTTTAAGTGTCTTTGGATGTAAATGAACAATTTGTGATGTGCATTTAAGTAAACGACATTGTCTTTTGGATCTACATACAATTGATTCAGCCAATACATGACAAGCCACATTACAGTCTTTTGAACGAGTTTTATTACCAATCGATGTGAATGCAGCAGTAAGAGATTTAACAATGTGATTACTTGATTCCATATTCTTTATTATTTTTAATCCTAAATTTCTTCTAACAGTTTCCATATTTCTAGATTTAAGCAAAGCTAAAAATAGTTGGCATTTACTGGCTTCGGATTTGTTATCAAAATATTGTTTCATTATTTGAGAAGAATGATGAAGGATAGTGCGTTTAGCCACCTTACCTTCCATGGAAGTCAATCTGCTCTCGTCCACTTGTATTCATTTAGGAGTTCTCTTTCATTTTGATGCAAAATTTCTTGTCATTTGAAATGCTAGAGTGATGTTTACATCCACTACCGGCTCACAACTTTGATTAGGAGATTAAACCACCGAACATGGTTGTTGATGAGTCACATTTACATCAGGAGTAACATAATTATTGAACTCTTCACAAGATTGTCTGTCTACTAATGGATGAATAATATCAACTTCCGTATAACCAACTTCTTTTAATGTTGTATTATCTTCCTTTGCCTCTATGTCAGGTATCTCTTGAGGGGGAATGGGAACTATTTGCTAATGTAATGAATGCCAACAATTTCTTGAATCATCCCTTTTATTTTGCTTTTTATTTTCTACTTCTTCCAGTGTAAGCACCTTCCTTGCTTACTTTCGTCCTCTATTACGTACATTCCCCAGTGAAATTCACCCAAACCTGTACAAAACTATGGAATTATGTAAGTAATGATAAAAAATTGCATGTCAAATAGTTCTCTATGCGCAGGTTCAGACGAATTATGTCTTTTGATACATTAAAGGTGGCCAACATGATGCCACCCTACATTTTCTATAAAACATAGATCGCATGTGCGATATAACGCACCTCTGATATATCGCATATGCGATATTGAATTCCATCTTTTTAATGAACGGGCAGGTTTTTACATGTTTTCCATAACGCATTCCCGATATATCGCATATGCGATTTAGTGCTCAATGAAAATGTGCAATTTACATTTATCTAGATATGATGAGGATGAGGGTGATGAACATTGATGGTGTCGATGAGCATGATGATGATGAGTATGAGTGCGAGGGTGTCAATGAGGATGAGGGTGAGGGTGTCGATGATGATGAGGATGAGGGTGTTAATGAGTATGAGGGTGTTGATGATGATCATGATGAGGGTGTTGATAATGGTGAGGATGACACTGATGAACAATGATGATGAGGATGAGGGTTATGGTGATGATGAGGATGAGGGATGATGATGATGAGGATGGTGATGATGATGAGGATGATGGTGATGATGAAGATGATGGTGAACAATGATGATAATGATGAGGAGGATGATGACTATGCTGATGATGATGAGGATGAGGGTGATGATGATGATAATGATGATGATGGTGACATTGATGATGATGATAATCAGGATGAGGGCGATGATAACGAGGAGGAGGAGGAGGATGAGGATTATGATGATGATGATGAGGATGAGGATGAGGGTGTCGATGAAGACGATGAGGATGATGATGATGATGATGACGATGATGATGAGGATGACGGTGATGATGATGATGAGGATGAGGGTGATGATGAGGAGGATGATGACTATGATGATGATGATGAGGTCAAGGATGACAATGATGATGACCATGATGATGACGATGATGATGAGGATGAGGGTGATGAACGATGATGATGAGGGTGATGATGATGATGAGGATGAGGGTGGCGATAAAGATGATGATGATGAGGATGATGAGGATAAGGATGAGGGTGTCGATGAAGATGATGATGATGGTGAGGATGAGGATAACAAATGATGATGATGATGATGATGATAATGAGGGTGATGATGATGAGGATGATGAGGATGAGGGTTATGATGAGGAGGATGATGACGATGATGATGATGATGAGGATGAGGGTGATAATGATGAGGAGGATGATGAGGAGGAGGAGGACGAGGAGGAGGAAGAGGGTGATGATGATGATGTTGATGACGAGGATGAGGATGATGATGATGGTGATGAGGATGAGGGTGATGACGATGATGATGATGATGATGAGGATGAGGGTGATGATGAGGAGGAGCAGGATGAGGGTGATGATGATGATGAGGTTGACAATGATGATGATGACCATGATGAAACTGATGAGGATGAGGGTGATGATGATGATGATGATGATGAGGATGAGGATGATCAGGAGGAGGAGGAAGATGAGGGTGATGATGATAATGATGATGATGATGACCATGATGATGAGGGTGATGATGATGATGGTGGTGAGGTTGGCAATGATGATGAGGACGATGAGGATGAGGATGATGATGGTGATGATGATGATGATGATGAGGATGACCATGATGAAGCTGATGAGGATGAGGGTGATGATGATGATGATGATGATGATGTCCATGATGATGATGATTAGGATGGGGGTGATGATGATGATGATGAGGATGAGGGTGATGATGATGATGAGGTTGACGATGATGATTATGAGGATGAGGATGAGGATGATGACGGTGATGATGATTATGATGATGATGACCATGATGAAGCTGATGAGGATGAGAGTGATGATGATGATGAGGATGATGATGAGGATGATGATGATGATGATGATGTTGATGAGGATGAGGGTGATGATGATGATGATGATGAGGATGAGGATGATGATGATGATGATGATGTTAATGAGGATGAGGGTGATGATGATGCTGATGATGATGATGAGGATGAGGATGATGAGGATGATGATGAGGATGAGGATGAGGGTGATGATGATGATGATGATGATGATGACCATGATGATGTTGATGAGGATGATGATGATGATGATGATGATGATGACCATGATAATGCGAATGACGATAAGGGTGATGATGATGATGATGATGAGGATGAGGGTGGTGATGATGATGAGGATGAGGGTGATGAACAATGATGTGTTAGGACAAAAACTAATTAGTTAAAATTTACCTATAACACCATTAGAATTTACCTAGTTCAATTATGCTAGAAACATTAGAGAACTTCCATGAAGTAAGATATAGTGGGAACTGACCACCCATACAAATTCCAAGTAGCTAGTGACTTTGTGTATCTAGAGGCCATGCCACATAAATTAGCTCTCAACATAATTCTACCAAGCACCTTAGTTGAGTGTGATTTTAATTTTAGTCGAGTTTTGAGCACAATAAACCTTTTCAAGAAATTGAGAATATCAAAATATGTTTTTGATCTAATTGATGTTACACATGATAAATAATACATAAAATTGTTATTCAACTAGGAACCTAAAGGGGCACATAAGTAGGAAGGAAAATCAATTTATAAAAGTTGCACAGGCATTTAAATTAATTACATTGTGAAGACTATCCAAAATGATTTGACATAGTTACCATATGACCTTAAATTGATTCTATGGAATTGCTAATATTTAACATGAGACATACAAGGGTTAGTTTTGGTTAGAGCCTAACAATTGTATTAACATACTCTAATGGTAAATCCTTCCTTGGAGGATCAAAGTAGTGAAATTGTAAGACTTAGATGTGGAGTAGATACATCTTTAGTTCCCTTAGTGAATTATACATACCAATATATTTCCAACAATGGTTTGATTTTATCAAACATGGTTTGTAGGTGAAAGTTATGACTCCAAAAAAGGAACAGTCTAATTATTCCCTACAAGTTCAAGTGGTACTCATGTCATCTCAACATAATTTACACATATGCATTATAACATATGCGATATGAATAAGCTATATCGCATATGCATTATTTTAAAATTTAAATAATTGGCAGGATTAAGGTTTGGCATTAGGTTTGGAAGCAACTTCGAAATACTGAACCTATTGGCTATTACAAATTAACGAGGGCTATTGCTTGTCTTTTAGAACTCTATCAATATGCTGAGTTTAAATGGCGTGTTTTGATGTGACATACACAATATTTTTTTTATGAAAATGTAGGATATTGTAGAGTTCGAAATGATGATTTTGAATATGTAATTTTTTCCTTCAAAAATATGTTTTATTTATTTATAATTATTTTTCTAAATGACACATGTCAGTTTTAAAAAATACATACATCGATTGTTTCTAATATAACTTTTGATTTTGATCACGATTTCCCAAAACAACTATATGGTGCACTAGACGAGATCAAGCTCTACGATCTTATATTTAGAAATCAAGGATTTCATTAATTTTTTCTCCTAAAGTGTTGAACCTGCACTTAAGGTTTTAATTTCAAGGTTTTCTGACTTCAATAATTAATAATAAAAAAAATAATTCATGAAAAATTATGAATAAATAGTGTTGCACTAGGCTCATATGTCCTTTATATTTCTACAATAATTTATCCCATATGGACATCATTTACCTCATATATTGCTACACCCGCACAAACATATATGTTAAGATGTGCTAAAAATTTGAAAACCCACTTTCATTGACACTAATTTTATAGTCATTTACACACATTTTCTCTGCATAAATGCTATACATTATCAAAGCTTATTCAATTAGCTATCTTTTCTCCATTTACTTCATCTTCAAATAAGTTAGGGAAGTACCCCTAATTGTTACCTAAAGTCACAGTTTCCCATTTATTCTAGTATTACGTGGTATCTAAAGTGTCCTTAAAGGAGTCCATGATTGTGCATCAACCCTTCTATCTTTTTTTGTTCATGTTATGTATCCCTAGTTGTCCATGCTCATAACAAAGACTAGATTTGTGCAATGTGGTGTCCAAGGTTTTAGGCATGTCAAACTCAATCCTTTCCCGAAAGTTAGGAGGAAGACATCCTAAAAACTATTGGATCTTTACCTTTTCATCCTTGATGTATGGTACATAATGTAGCAGATCTAGAAATTTGTTAATAAAAGCATCTATAGTCATGGATCCCATACATAGCTGGTGAAACTCTTTCACGTTTCTGTCGAATAATATTTTCAACGTATATTTTTCTTGCAAAATCTTGCGAAAACTACTCCATCTTATTTTTCTTCCCTCATCATTCTTGGTATGCTTTAAATTTCTCTACCATCTCGTTGCTTTTCCATTTAAAATATAGATTTCGCATGAAGCCTTCATTTTTCTAGAGTATTTATGAACTCAAAAATATTTTCTCATGCCCAACAAACATTCTCCAGCTTTCTCCCCCATGTTCACCTCCCCTTCATAGGTTGGGCCTCCTATTTTTCTCAACTTCCCTTGGAGATTGTCATCACTTCTTTGTTTCTTTTTGCATGGAGAAAGAGAATCCTCACTAGAAGGACTGTGATATTCTCCTTCTAGAGGGTTAGGGGTGTGATCCTCTTTTCCTTCTTTTCTTGGGACTTTGGCTCATTTATGATAAGGTTCCTTCTTGAACCTATTTGTCGAAGGAGTGGGTTTCCCCTGTGGGATTCCTCCCTTCATATTTCACAACAATGCTTCATTGGTTGCTTGTTGTTCCTTTCTTTCACTTAGATTGTCATCTCTGAAACTTTGCAATTATTATTGAAGAACTTGTATGGCCTTCATAATATTAGAATTCAGTTCCACCACTAGTTCTGCTTCCTCGGTGAGGGTATGCAATTCTCTTTGTCGGATGTTATCTTGTTAGGCGTTCATGATCTGAACTATTCTGTAAAAATTCCTGAAATTGCAAATTTTTAATAAGAAGAAAAAAATTTGTTAGTTAAAAAAAATTTAAAAGATACATTATTTTCCTTGCAACGAATGTTTGGTACACCCATCAGGTCTCTAACTGTTGAAACTACGCTCTCATATCACTTGTAATCTCCCCAAAAATTGGAAAAAAAATTATTTGGCTAGTCAAAACTGCCTATGGTGGACATTAATTGAACTTTAAGAAAAGTGTCGTATTCTCATTACTGTTTTATTGTCGTAATTTGTTCTTAGGTCGTCCTTCCATATTTCTCAATGCGGTTATTAATATGTTTCTTACATTGTTTTTATTTTGATTACTATTTGTACTATGGTTAAGTATCAATGTGTAAGTTAGTTATTTGCTTACATACTTCATTACTTATAACCTATGCTTACTGTCATATACATGATTCTAACTTGAATTTTTTATGTGATAAAGGGGTGGAGTGGTGGGACTAGTTTTTCTTATAACCACATAAGAGGTAACAATTTCTACCTGTCACAACAGGCTTACTTAGTTTTGTTGAACTAATGCATTCATGTTCCATTTTCATGCAGGTGCACTTGGTGATGAGGAACTGGTTTATAAATCTTAAGGGGAAGTGATGATCATTTTGGTCACTAGTGCTCGCATTTACAGCTCTATCCTAGTGCCATTCACTCATAGTTATTATTATTATTTAAAGACTTTATGATAGTCATAGGGTCACTACCACACTTATTACTTATGTGACACACACTTGTTATTTATGTGACACTTATTTTCCATGGTGTGAATTCCCAGGACTTGACTATGCCCTATCATATTCTTACTATATGGTGTTTTTGTATTTAAATAGTTGGACATTAATACTTTTGTAAAACCCTTGGATTAAATTTTCCATTGCATATTTCATATGAGATGGACTTAGGGATTAAATTCTAAGCTTATTCTATGCATGAAATGGTTTAAACCTTTATGTTGATTTGGGTGGAAATTTGTAATATAGTCCAAGGACTATACGATTATGGCTCTAGTGTGCATTAGTGGTGGCCAGTGTGGCAGTATCCATGCACCTTGGGATATGGGGAGATCAAGATTAGGGCTTGGACCAAGCGATAGTTTTGGTATTTCGAATCATTCATGCTTGGTCTCTGCTCCTGCTCAGTGTGAAGGAAGGTGACTACAATGACTTAGCAGACATGTATGTGAGTGCCTTGTTTAATTAGAATCGTTTTCGATTTGGAATTGGGTATTATTCATAGTACTCATATCCTCGCTCTCCTTTTTTGTAGGTTTGCAAGGGTGGTGAGAATAGACGTGGGTCGTAGCTCATGGGAAAAACCATGGGAAAAGCCATACTCCTTCGGTAAGCCTACTGTGCAACTATTTACTTGTCCATTCTTTTGGTATCATGCTTGCAATTCAGTTGTCACTCATCATAGGTTGGATTAGCTTGAGTCTCATTCCAATGGATGTGTTTTGGGTAAGGGGTTTGAATGTAACTTACATGAGCCTTCTCTTGTGTAAATTCGATAGGATTGGGGTTTTGGATGCCTTTTGGGCTCAAATTTTAAAATGTATTGGGATGTATTTAAATGGTGATTCTGTGCAGTGAAAAGAGCCTCGGTAAAGCCTCGACATGCTCTGTGTATTTTGAAATGAATGCTTTGATTAGGTTATAGGAAATGGACAGCACCATTTCTTGCAATGGTGAAATGGCCAAAAGTGGATGACTGTGTAAACACTTTAATGATTTTATAAAGTATGGGTTTATATAACTATGCCGCGTCGATTTCAATGGTTGTTAATTATGTGGACTATGTAGATTCACATTCGTTGGATGCGTTAGTTGTATAGATGAAATGGGTGATCGACTTAGGTCCATGCCATGTATGGAATTGGAGTTCCGGTAATGGTAGCTGCAATATCGTATTTACTACTTATGATTTTGTTGTGTAATATGATATGGGGGTTGTGTGTGGTGTAACCATGTAACTATCACTCATCGTTGTTGCTAAACATTAGTAGTGTTGAATATTTGGAAATTTTGGATTTTTAGAATGTAAAAGGCCGAGGCCATGTATTACAGCGTGTATATTTTTATTTGGGTCTTTCGACCATAGTGTAGAGATTTTATGTGTTATTTTAGAATACCCTACATGATTCGATCTTCGGTGGTTTACTGCGATGAGGGTTTAGTTTATATGGATATGATTTGGTGCTTTAATGCCCACGGGAATAGGTCATGTGACCTCTATGCAATTATGTTGGTTTTAATGAATAGTGTAAATGATATTTGGATTTCATAGCCATAAGTGTTAGGTCCAAAATTCGGGATATTACAAAGGAGTTGGTTGGGATTCACTTGATATATACACAACAAACAATCTTGAAGGTATGGACTAAATGATGTGAAAAATATGGTTACGAAATGTGATGGGAAGGTTTGTCTTCATTGGTTAAAGTAGCACATCTTAATGGAGATACCAATCTTATCAGAAGAAAATCATATTAATTAGCAAGGTTTATTTATTTTCCTACAAAGCATAAACATGCAATTAATCATGATCGATTCAAGATGTAACATTTATGTGTATGGCTTGTTATAGGTAAAACACCATAAGAATAACTGAAGTCTTTGAGAGGACCAAAGTTTCCTCTAAAAGTGACAAACATCCAAAACTCTAAGAAAATTGATACTATGAGTATTTTGAAGACATTATTCACGGTGGTTTTAACTCCTTCAAATTAGTTCTTTTTGTTGTCAAATGGTATAGGTTACAATTGAATCAACATTCTCATAGAACTATTACTGAACATGATAATGAATTTACTATGGTTAATAAAATGTTCTTCGAGCCATGAACAATGTGAACAATGTGAACAATTATTTTACTGTGAGGTTCAAAGCAGAGGGGGGTGGTCATTTGTTGTCACACACAATCCAAGGCGAATGCGGGTAAAGTATAATGTGGGCGATGATAATGAAGAGGGTGTTGAAGAAGAAGACAATGTTGAGGATGATCAACATGATTCAGAGAACCCTTAAAATAGTATAGACTATGACATGATGATCAAAATTGATATAAATGATTATGATGATATGGCCAATACTTATAATGTTCAATCTAGATCATATAATAAAAATGATGACTTGGATGAAGAAGATGACCAAGTCCATTGAAATGTATGAGGTATTCCTTAATTTATATTATATACTATATATAATGAGGTATTAAGTTTTTTGTTTCTTATTTTCTTAAGAATAATTACATGGTAAGTTTTTAGATTCTATTAAAATATTGCAAGATTTTTTATCTATTTTTATTAAAAAGTCTTTGTTTGGTTGAAAAAAAGATAGATGTTAGATCTACAAGGACAAGGTAGTCCGAGATGTAGATCCTCAATGAAGTTTGGGGTTTATTTTAGTTTCTATAAATTTATTAAAAACTATCGACAAATCTTGAATAATAAAATTTTATACATGAAAACCTTCTAATTCTATCATATATATATAAGGAAACGCCTGAATGTCTACGTTATAGATTTGTCAATAAGTACACATGTAAGATTTGGACGATGGCACTGTTTTCCTCTGGTGTAAATATGCATGTTATATATTTTGTGATTCTTACGAATTAATCTCTCATGAACATGTCCATACATATATCTACAAGTATTGAGAGTCTGTGATGCAAATGCCTTTAAAGGGATTTTATATTGGATGGTTTGACAATATCGGTATTATCAATGCAGAAAAAACTAAATGAAAAGCGACACATATTTTGAGCTATATCGAATCTCCAAGACTGAATCCTTCACGTAGACTCTATTATATCAAATCTAGTAATGAAATTGTCAAATTAAAGTCGAATGAACCAGCACTAAGAGTAAATAAATTTGTAGAGTCAAATAACTGTTAGTGGATGGACTCCTTGTTACTACAACAATAGTCGGAATCATTCAAAACAAATATTACAAAATCTATTTGTTCATGACTTCATCTTTCATAAAAATATCAATAATATCCCTCATCAATAATATCATGACTTCATCTTTCATAAAAATAGAATCTTTTAAATTTGAATTTAAAAAGTGTTTGCTAAACTAACATATATTTTAAAATTTCTAATTCTTTTAGCATTTGTAAGGCATGGGAGCCAAAAATGTCAATAGCTTGTTGTCTGTATCTTGCTACATTTTAATTATCAATAAAACCTACTTCAACTTGTGAAATGCAAACACACTATGTATGCACAACTAGATTATTTGCAATATGACGTAAGATGCTTATCCAAAATAAATGAATTTAGCTGTGGAAATAAAATTATTTGATGGAGAGAAACAAAGAAAAATCATGATTAAATGTCTTTCTACATCCACCAATAATGTAAATAAGGTTGTAGTGAAGTGTTCAATCTTAAGAATACTTTCACTAACTAAGATTTCCTAAATAGAAATAGTTTCAATATTTATCAGAATTTAGAAAAGCCAAATGTTACAACATGACCAAACCATAGTCCTTGATGTTCAAGGTAGACTATTGTACTAGAAGAAGTTAATGAATTCAAATAACTGAAATATGGATTAATGGTTTGTAAACAAATTGTTGATTAAAATAATAATTCCATAGGATAGGCATATAAAAATATATACGATTTTTTTCTATAACCCTACATTAATATGTATGGCATTTTAATGTTCATTAAATTTTTATTTTCAAGCATGGCCTCCTCTTCAGGAACAATGTTGAAAGTTTTCCTTATTTCTTCAATGGTCTTCAACTTAACCCTATCTGGTAAAGCCTGGCATGTCAGATAAAAAAGACCATATATATCAAGATAGTTTGCAGCCTGCACAAACAGAAACAGAAAAACATAATAAGCCAAATTATACACCAAATATCTTGAAATTGAACCATAGGCAGACAATTCTAAATCAATGCCACAAAAAATTACTGTAGAAAACGAAATGAGAGCAGTTGAGGGATTATTCATTTAACTAAAATAATTCAAGAATACCAGAATAAGGTGAAACAAAGTGGCGTCATCAACTTTAACGAATTCCCGTTCCCAGCACTTATTATCGCTGTCGCTAAAAGCTGACTTCTCGTCTGCGTGCTTTTGAGCCTTGACACGATATTCGCAATATTCGATGACCTTCGAAAGTATGTTGCTAGAAACATTAAAGAGAGGAATGGCATTGGCGGTGCCGGCATCCTCGATAATGTTCTTGATCATCTGAGATTCCAAGGCGACGGGCTCATTGACCTCGAACAATACCTTATCCGAGCTCTTTAAAGTCACCTTGGATTATGTAGCCATGGCTATCCGCTGGAATGAATAAACAGAAACAACTCAAATAAGAAACTAATTAATGCACTATTGACCATAGTGGACATTTGAGATTACAATTCTTAACACATCCCCTTAATATCAACTTAGACAACAATACTTTCTAGACTGCTAGTGCAAAAGGACAATAGTTTCAAGACTACCAATGCAAAGGTAGGCTTACATTTCATTCAAAAACTTCAGCTTTACTTTCTTCCTTGATGTGTACTTCAAGTGTTTTTTCTTTGTCTTCTCGGTCTTGACGCTAAGTAGATGTTCTTCGACATCTTATTTAGCTTCTCGAAAAGAGTGCAACATGGTTTTTTTTCCTCTCCATTTTATGTGCACACTGAATTTTTTTTAGCACAACAAATATGAATATATTTGAGCTCTTCTTGGAAAGCATTCATTTCAACATGTTCCTCATCAATGTCACTTACATCATCATTCTCATTGACTTCTTCATTTGCTTTTAGCTACTATGCACCTTTTAGTGATTCTCCAAAAAATGTGGGCTCACAAAGCATAGTGTAGATGCTCATTAACAAGGCTATGCTCATACGTCTCGCCTTAGGGTTTTGGTCCTGTGCTGTTGGAATGGATTGTCTGATCGTGTTTCTTCTATTTTTCTATCAAGTGTATGTTACTCATTCTCAACAACTATTGGAGCTTCTATATTGCTTTCAATGGTCTCTTTCTCATTCTCCACAACTATTGCAGCTTCCATGTTGCTATTAACTCTCTCCTTATCATATAGACAATCACTCACATCACTGAGTACCGTCATAGTGACAAGTTTGTTTTCACTCTCAAACATAACTCCAAAAACATGCTTCCTCGTATACCTAGCGTTATGCAACTAAATCCCATATATAGCATAAAAAGAGCAAAAATAGACATTAATAGAGTAATGCATGCCTAAAAGATGAATATTAGAGATAAATATCAATCATCTTCGAGGGAGGAACTTTCTTATGCAATGTACAGGAAAATATAAGAAGATATGATGCCAAAATGAGAACATCTCCTTCCTATATAGAGGAGATAAAAGTGTACAATAACAACTAATAAACCCACTAATAGACCCAAGCCTACATAGATAATATGTAATGCACTCCAATATAGGGGGTAATGTTCCACACTATATGGTGTAATCTATCATCATTAAAGGATTAACTTGCCTCTCACCTTCAACAAGTGTTTCCCTCAACGTTGAAGTAGTTCTGGATGCTGATGTATAAAGGACTCATCTTCCCATGTTGAATCTTCTTTGGGAAAGTTCTTCCATTTAATGAGATAGTCTAAAATTGATCGATTTTGAAGTTGTCTAGTTCATATTTCAGTAATTTCTTTAGGATCCAAGATGATTTTTCCTTACTCATCAAGTTCTCGTATCATTGTTTGAACTAATAGCTTGTCACCTATAACCTTCTTTAAACACAAAATATGGAAAACTGGATGGACTTCTCAAGATGCTAGTTCCAATTTGTAGGGCATAGTACAAATCTTTTGTAACACCTTGTAGCGA
This sequence comes from Pseudotsuga menziesii, assembly GCA_001517045.1. Lineage (NCBI taxonomy): Eukaryota > Viridiplantae > Streptophyta > Pinopsida > Pinales > Pinaceae > Pseudotsuga > Pseudotsuga menziesii. Next base: position 17,075 of record LPNX010015800.1, on the reverse strand, counting down.
CTTTAGTATTTGGGTGATAATCTATTATCCTTCTTGGTGGTTTTTAGGGATATTTCTTTAAATGGTTGTAGCCTTAAAACACCTAATCCCCAACATCAAATCTCTGTTCACAATGGTGTTAATATGCCTTTTTTTCATTCCATTTTGTGGTTGATTCAGGTTGTCCTTTAAGAGTTGAAGAACTTGTTGTTGATGCTCCATGTGGTCTTCCACTGCTTGAGCCTTAGAGTCTCTTTGTGAAGATGTGATTGATGGTGGATGGTAGCCAGACAATGCCATAGATGGGGTAATTTTTTATGATGTATGGAAGGAAGTATTATATGGTACCATTCTTCGAAGGGTAATCACTTGACCCATTCTCTTTGATTATCCGCTGCAAAACATCAAAGATACCCTTCCAAACATTTGTTTACTATCTATGTTTTTCCATAAAATTGAGAATGACAAGATGAGCTATGAGCCAGTTGAGTACCGAGACAAGAAAATAATTCAATCCAAAATTTTCTAGTGCAAATGACATCCCTGTTACTTACTATAATATTTGGAGTACCATGTATTTATTTTATTGTAAGATAGTGCAGAAAAGTGTGCATATTTAATAAGTCTATCAATAACCACCATGATAACACTCTTTCCTTCATACTTTGGTAAACATGTGATAAAATCCATCGAGACCTCACTCCACGTTATTTTGTTTGAAAGCCAAACATTCTACCACAAATGTTTGAAGATTGGTTTTAAGACCATCTCAAAAAAATCTTTCTTTACCCCATGGTAGGCTTTTATGAAACCTAATATCCCTTGTGTTGGTGAGGAGTGGAATTTAGAAATTACCTTTTGCTTGATCTGGGAAGTACTACAAAGATATAAGTGATCCTTGTACAATAGCAAGTCATCTTTCCACCTAAATGTATTAGAGGGACTCGGATCCTACTACAGCTTTCGAACAAATGTCCATTTTTTTTGGTCATTTTCCATTCGTCCATATCTTCTTCTATCTAATCTAGTTGGATGATCGAAATAACATAGATTAATGCTTCAACATCCTCAGCTTTCCTTGAGAGTGCATCTGTGACAACATTTTGCTCCCCCTTTTTGGAGATGATTTCAATGTCCTATCCCAACATCTTTGTTACCCATTTTTGTTTCTCTTCTCAATATAGCCTTTATTTCCAAGAAGTATTTAAGGCTATCATGATCAGTTTTAACCTTGAAATTTCTCACTTTAAAATAGCGGTGGCATTACTTCAAGGCATGTAGTATTTCCAACATTTCCTTCTCATAAATGGCCTATTTTAAGTTCTTTCCCTTGATGGGATGACTTGTGAAGGAGATAGTGTGTCCTTGCATTAGTACAACTCCAATTCCATTTCTTGAAGCATCACATTCCACATTAAAGGTTTTTGTAAAGTCTGGTGTCGCCAAAATAGGAGCTTTACACATGGCCTCTTTGAGTTGTTGAAAAGCTTGACTTACCTCTGGTGTCCAAGAAAATGCATCTTCTTTAGTAACAATGTTAGAGGAGCTACTATTCTTCCATATTTTTGAACAAACTTGTGGTAGTATAGTGTGATACCTAAGAATCCTCGAATTTTCTTTAAGGTTTTGGGAAACGGCTAGTCCATAATTGATTCAATTTTTTTAGGGTCTACCTTGACACCTTCATGAGATACAATATGACCCAAATACTCTACCTCTTTTATCCCAAAGAAATATTTTGACAGTTTTGCATTCTGTTCTTTCTCCTTTAGTAGTTGTAGTACCCTGTCAACATGTTCAACATGTTCTTCCCAGGACTTGCTATAGATTAGTGTATGATCAAAGAATACCAAACCAAATTTTCTATGGAAAGGATTGAAAAAAGAATTCATCAAACCTCTGAAATATAGAAGGTGCATTTGTTAGACCAAATGGCTTGACCAAAAATTCATAGTGACCTTCCTGAATTTGGAATGATGTTTTAGGGATGTCTTCATCTTTCATTTGAATATGATGATACCCGGAACAAATATCCAACTTCATGAAGACAATTGCTCCATGTAATTTGTCTAACAATTCATTAATGATGGGAAAGGGAAACTTATATTTAATGGTGTTAATTTTAAGCTCTCTATAATCACGACACATACACCATGATCCATCTCGCTTATGTACCATTACAACTCGTACAGGGTAAGAACTTTGTCTAGCCCTAATTATGTCAGCCTCTAACATTTCATCCATCATACACTCAATTTCACTCTTTTGTCTATAGGTATATCACTAAGGTATGATGTTAGGTGTAACACTGCCTCAAATTAAGTGGACGTCATGATCAAAGTCATGAATTGGTCAAAGACCTTTGCAAAAATCTTCAAATACCTTGGAAGGCATATTAATGACCCTTTCGAGATTTGGCGAGATAGGGAATTTTGAGGTTTGAACATATAATGAGCATAATTGTGCAGCTATACCTTGATGTCTCTTTTTTAACAACTTTGTTATACCATTAGAGCTTATCACCTTGCTTCTCTTTCATGTGATACCATTTAACGCATATTCTTTACCTTCCCATGAAAATTTTATGAATTTCTTTTGAAAAGTAAAATCCACTATTCCGAATGATTGTAACCATTAGACACTCAACACAATCCTAGCAACGCCCTTTGGGACATAAATCATTCGAATAGTAAATACATGTTCCCCCACAACTAGATTGATATTATGGCATTTCCCTAAGCAATTTATAGTTCCTCCATCTGCAATCATTACTTGAAATTATGGTGCTGGATAAACAAAGCAATTAAGAACTAGGGATAATTTTAGGGGCAAATTTTAGCCAAGTGGGCTATTTTTCATGTTTTTCTCCCAAAAAGGATTCATCATTTTGCATTTTTTAAAGCCCTGTTTTGCCCAATTTTTATGGGGTAAAAGGTTTTCACCCTAAAAATTGCCAAATTATTATATAGACGATATAAAATCCTTGGAAATTAAAATATTTTTTGAAATATATCGCCAATCATTTTATAGTTGTTGTTTTAAGAATTGGTAATATTTGCCAACATTTATACACTTTTAAATAAGTATGGTTCCTTAAAATCATCCCTGTTAAGAATTTTGGCTAATTTATAGTGAATGAAATTATGAGTACTACAAGAATCAATCAACACTATTACCTTCTTATTTTTTATGTATCCTTCTATATTGAGAGTTTGAGGAGTGCTAATTCCATCCAATGCATGACAAGATATGTTGGGAGTAATTTATTTTGAAGTATCCTTTTCCATTTCTTCCGAAGTTGCCTCTTCTTGAGATGCTTCCTCTTCTTTTGTTTCTTCCTCTTCACAATCTATGTAGAATAATTTATTCTCGTTGCACTTATGTCCCTTACTATACTTGCTATCACAATTAAAGCATAATAATTTATCGCTTTTTTTATCTAGTTTTTGGGGTGTCAGGATTTGTGGTGGTTTGGAAGAAGGAACATTATTTTCTCTATATGTCTTGGTGAATGACTTTCTAGTAGTCATTGCCATATTTTTATGTTCAACATTCCTTGCCATCGTCAAACTATTCTCTAGCGATGATATTTCAAAGAGACACACCTCATGTTGAATTTTATCTTTCAAGGTTTCAATAAATATATCTAACAAATTATCTTCTGAAATATTCTTCACTCTGAGACCTAGCTACTGAAATTGCTTGATGTGATCTGTAACTAAACTTTTTTTCTTGAGATTTACCAACTGATTGATGAAGGTGTTGCTATTTATATCCCCATAATGTGCAATCAATTATTTTGTGAATATAGAACAAGAGATAATAGAATCATTTTAATGGACACAGAGCCATTGCTACCATACAAACTGATCAGGTTATAAATACAAGGATGGCATAGTTACCTTTTGCATAGTGGGCACCTAGTTTAGATCAAAGAATTGCTCCATCTCAAAAAATTATGTGATTGGATCCTTTCCATCAAAATTTCCAATTTCAATCTTGGGGATAAAGTAGTCTGTTTCACCTAAATTGAACTTGTGTTGTTGTAGCGAATCATCAAATTTTAAGGACTCCAAATTCCTACTCTCCAATTGTTTTTCAATTTTCTCCACACTTGACTGGAATAAGTCATCTTATTCCTCCTTATGCTCTTCTTGAGTATAAAATTGAGGAATAAAGTTATGTTTGATATCCTTGATAAAATACTTCAAGTCTTGAAGATCTTCTTTACTAGCCATCCCTTTGAGATCATTTTTACCAGCCATCTCCTTTTCCAATATAGAAAAGTCATAATTTTTGGCATTTCCTTTATCACATGTTCCAACTTGGATTCTCTAAAAGAAATGTCTTCCATTTCCTCGTATGTCGGTAATGAATCCTATGGGGCTTTCGATGGAGTGTAATTCTTTCCACTTCCTTTCGGTGGCATTTTTAACAATATCACACCATACAGTTTACAAAAAATATATCGTTCTACTCAAAGCTATTCACATGCAAAATGACATACCTTTTTCAATCTATGATTGGGAGACTGTTTTAGGGTCGACTTGTAACTATAATAAAATTTGAATTGAAACTCATGTGAGTCTGAAACTTTGTCCTATAGTACTTCATTCCATCCTCTTTACAATTCTATAGGTATGAACTAATCTAGATGAGCCAACAAAACGTTATTGCAAACATACCAAAGCTTCTTATTTTTGTCCTACCAAGAAGAGAGAAGTTGTACTGTATGCCACATGTCCCTTGTTTTTTTTTTCCTATATCTGAAAATTCTAGAATAGATACCCTAGTTTTTATTCTTTCATATTCCACTGGTATCACTCCATTTGGATCTTGGATTCTTCATATATGACCTTTTTCCCAAGAACACATGTTTTCCAATATGACTCGTTTTAGAGAAGCCAGTCCCGAGGAAAGAGCTCTAATACCAAATGTTATGCAACCAAATCCCACATATAGCATAAAAAGAGAAGAAATAGACAATAGAAGAGTAATACTCGACTAAACGATGAATATCCGAGATAAATATAAATCCTCTTAGAGGGAGGAACCTCCTTACACAATGTACAATACAATATAAGATGAGAGGATGCCAAAATGAGAAGTTATCGTTCCTATATATGGTAGATAAAAGTGTACAATAACAACTAATAAAACCACTAATAGACTCAATCCTGCACAGATAATATGTAATGCACCACAATATAGGTGATAATGTGCCACACTATATGGTGTAATGTGTCATCATTAAGGGCTTAACACCTAGTGTTCTGGAATATCTTCCACTTCATTATGGGAATCCTAATGCTTTGCGTGACTTGCAATGTCGTCTTATTCTATAGCCAATTTACATATATCCTATGTTTGTTTTGGATTATTAGCTTCTGAAATGTAATGAAAAATGGACTAATCTATACTCTCATGTGTGAGACTTAAGGAAACAACTTTCCTTATGTATTTCTTGAACATTGTCAAAGTCTTAAGTGCATTTGGATCAATGGAATCCTCTTTCAGTATGAAATGCCACAAATCTTGTGACCTTAACAACTTTTTACTTTGATTTCCCATACATCATAATCACCTCCATGAAAGGTATGCCATAAACCTAGTGGTGTTAAGATATTTATTACCTCTTCAATCTCTTCGAGTAGTTCTTCTTGTAGCTACATCCTCAAGATTCAATATTCTTCAATCTTCTCTATTCTTCTTGTCTCGATCACAACCTCCAAAAATATTCAATCTACGCCTTTCTATGCTTTTAACTATGTGAAAAGGATTACTCAAGACAACAAGGAAAGGATCAAGCCATATGCTCTCATACCATGTTAAATATTTAGGATAACAAGTCGAAGATGCTGGAAGAAACAATGGGCATATTGATTGCGTGGGAAATGGAGTGCCTTCTCAATATTAACACAAGTATTTTTAAGACTACACAACAACAAAACCATGGGTTAATACCACGGGTTAGAGAATACCTCAAGTCACTAATTACAGGTAAGGTGAAAAAATCAACTAGTCAACTAACCAACTAATTAATGAACTATTGACCATAGTGGACCCTTGAGATTACAATTCTTAACACTCATGTGGGCCTCACAAATTACCCCTTAAGAAAAAGTTAAGCTCTAAATTGAAATTGTATAGGAAAAAATCCAAAATTATGTGTTCTTACTCATTTTCGAGCAAATGAGCACAATTTATTTACACCCATGAATTTAGAATTCATGATGTAAGTTGATCATGGTAACTCTCATGATCATGGTAAAACCGTGGGATATATACATGAAGTGCGTCATTTCCTTATGCATGTGGAAATCTCCCTATGTGATTTCCAAACTGCTCATTCTTATGGGCTATATGTTCACCCCGCTTTTAGGACGTAGCTCAACTGCGACTGTAGTGAGTTGAGCGAACTTCTTGAAGCTCTGAAAGCCTGCAAACTTCATTAAAACAAAATTAAACGTAATATGGCCTGTCAGTGCATGTCCTAAAATAGTCGATAAATAAGAAGGAAAAAGAAAACATTAAGCTAGAATGCGCTACCACTTAATGAATAACCCTCCCTTTTGTTTATAACAAAATCTGAACACTTGTAATATACTTTGATATACAAACATCGCCTACATTATCCGAATTGAAAACAAGAACTATTAAGTAAATCTATAGTATTATGTATAGCCATTAATACGGTACCAAATTTCAATCACTTAAAGGAACTGGATATTATGACTACTGTCCATTTTTCATGTCGCAATCTTGCAACTGGGCACTGGTGCTATAGAAAACAAAGTTGCATCTAAGCTACAAGTGGAAGAAAAACATCACTGCAAACAGAGGCAAGATTACAACCAAAAATTGGCACAAGAATTCAACCAAAAACATAACTCTGGACGGGCATCCCATCAAACTAGTCTAGTGGTTGGGACGGCGTGTCACCACATTAACAACCCATGTTTGAATGCCAACAAGCATAGAGCCCTGCATTCTAAGTTGGCCAATTTTGACAGGAAGTATATGGAACATTAGCTGAAATATATAACTATGAATAAGCATATAATTTAAACTAACTTCATTGCTACAACCAGTAACACATGGAAACCTCACATCATCCAAATAATGGAATAATAAGTTTGCGAATAGTCATCCAAATGTGAAAACTGTGTAAGAGGAATAAAACCTTCAAAAGGAAATCAACATTCTTGTGGAAATACATATAATATAAAATCATACATAATAAAAATAAAATACATACAATATAAAATAATATATAATAACATATACATAGTCTTTTTTGACATTATCGCGACTCGTTTTGGACAGTTGTATGCAATTTGGACATTTTTATGAATTTTGGAGTAGCTTTGATGTGTCAATTCACAGCGGCTCTCATGTATCATTTTTTATGCAATTTGGACTAGCTCTGGGTTTTGATTTGGAGCTCAAGGTTGATGTTTGGAGCTGAGGGTTCATAATTGGAGCTCACGGTTCACATTTTGAGCTCACAGTTGGAGCTCATGGATTAACGGGTAAGCATCACCTCATTTTTTTGGCATGCTATAATAGGGATTTTTGGGCATGCAACCAATTCAGGGTTTTAGATTGGATGGGCTTGCAATTGGTTTAGGGTTTTAGTTTTCTTGGTCATGCTGTGATGTTTACTTTGTATTTGTGGGAAAACGTCTACAACCAAATTAATTCCAAACTGAAATTTTAGATTCCCTAGATCGGCACAATATATTACAATAGATGAGAGCCAGGGGACCACATTATCTCTTGGCTCACTGTAGCCCACCCATCATCGGAGCTACAAGGGAGTAGGGAGCAGTTCTATGTGAATAATCGACCTGAATAGAGAAGTGGTTTACCTTCAGAAATAGTCCCCACTCTTTACTGCGTACTAATATTTTGTTACAACATTTAGAAACTTGACTTTAATGAGATGAATCCCCCACCCCTTTATGATTATAAAGGTGTTGTCAATGTTGGAATGAACTCAATTAACCATTCGGTTTCCAAAATTGATCTAGCTTGGTTTATGGATGATTGTATTTTTCTTTGTGTCATTTAGAACATCCATGTCTATATGTATCCGAGCTATGCATCAAATTGAATGGATAGCATATAAAAGAGGGAGTTTGTCCACTCGACGGGGGAAACAAACGGATTATGAACATGATGGAAAGCGAGCAAGTTTTTTTGGTATTATTAAGTCCTTAATTTTTCATTTTTAAAATAACATTTGTTTGCATAAGGTGGTGAAAGACGGAAGACATTTGGTTAGAGAAGTGTAGGATATGGCAGGGAGTTCANTATTAAGTCCTTAATTTTTCATTTTTAAAATAACATTTGTTTGCATAAGGTGGTGAAAGACGGAAGACATTTGGTTAGAGAAGTGTAGGATATGGCAGGTAGTTCATCAAGGAAAATAGTGAAGAAATACATTGGATATCTAGAGTTTTGCTTGGAACTCCCGACCCTTGAAAGAGGATATATTTTGTAAAGGTTTAGGTCTAGAAAAGGGTTGGTGGTATTGTTATTAATGATGTTGTTATAGTTGATATCTGGTATAAAATGGTTAAATAGTAGAAGGGTGTTCCAGTTGCTTGAATTGTTAGGATTTTGGTATAATAATGGATAGTTATTCTTGTAATATGATCTGTACTAGACTTGTTATATTTATTTTCTAAGGATGTATTGGATTATGATGAATATTAATGGAATGAGACCCCCCATTCCAAATATTTGGTTTGTTCCTTTCATATGCAAACGATGTGTTGTTTTTTTTTTCCACAACTATGTTAAGAAATGAATTCTTATTTACTTTAGTTGTGTGGCATTCTGTAGTAGAAGGTACTTATAATTATAAGGGCTCGTTTATTCACGGTGGTATGGGAATGAGTTGCACTTGAATGAATGGGGACTTGCATAAGTAAATAAAGGAACCCTATATGTAAATAGAATAAATTTAATGAGTATGTAAATAAAATGGATGCTTGTGAATTGGGGATTTAGGTGCCCAAAGGATTTGATTCCTACCATCTCTTGTGATTACTACAAACTGTTTAACGATTATGATGAGGCTTAAATAAAATAAATGATTTGTGGTGAATCCATGAAGATGGGTGTCTATTTTGGGGGGTCTTATGATAAAATAAATTTGATTTTTTCATGTTTTTCAACATTGGGCGAACAAAAGTGATATTTTAGTTTATAATTTCACTTTCAAGTAAAAACAAAACTTTTAGAGAATTATGTTAGCTTTCTATTCATAATTTTTTCAAAATTTTTTATTGACATTTGATATGTCATTTTAGAAAATGTTTGACAGCGTGTCCTTATTGTGAAATACCTCCTATACCTCAATGCTATCAAGGGTGAAAAAGGGACGAATTTTTTTTAAGCACATAATTAATATATGAAGAAAACTCTACTATTCTTTCTCTTCCAAATATTAGCTTTTCCTCATTTAATAATTCTGCCTCTCATTACATAAGAGCTAAAGTCACTTTAAGTATATTAATATGTACTACCTTAGAGTAAGGTTAAGGTGCAGTGGATCTCTATGGAGGATCACTCCATTCTATAACAATCCTTTCCGCTTTACTTATATGTGTTTACATAATATTTTAAACTATCACTAAAGTGGAGTGCTTCCACGTCATGGGTCATTCCCATAATCTGATTCTAGAAACCAGAACTCTATTGCAAGGTTTGATTGGTAACAAACAAAATTATTAATAACCCAAATAAACACATTAATCGGGAGTCACCCCTTCACTCCAATTTTATTGGGATTTTTAATCATCTATATTAGATACGATAATTTAATATCATATCTGTACACAAAAGGGGCTTACCACTCTACTTATGAATATATTCTATATCGCATATTTATTAAAAAATGAACCCCACATGAACAGGATTACAACTCTCTTGGGTCACTACACAAAGTACAACAAATGGGGATGCATTTGAGCTGTGTTGTTTTGGCATTCCAACACTGGAGAGAGCTAACTCTTTAAATCCATCACACTCAATCCAACAACATCAAGAATAAGAGAAAGCTCTGTATTCAAAACAAGATGCTAGGTTCACCGAACTACAATGCAGCAATTTTGTAAGTTACAGTGAAGAATAGAGAAACACTCCTGCTAAAATACAAGCCACAAAGAATTCCAGAAGGAATTAAATCAATCCACAAACAGGATTGTTAGTAAATGAGTATTGAAGGGAGTCAAAGCAAGGAGGGATTCCTATTGCTATTGCAACTCTTCAAATGGGTTCGACCAAGTTTGTATGAGGCCAAGTTAAACGCAATACTTGATAATATTAAACAATGATCAAGTGTATCTCATAGATAAAACCAAGGCTATGATCAAAACTCACGGTTCGACTCTCACATGGACGATAAGGAGTCTTGGTCACGAACTTCAAATATTATAGTCTAGAAATAATTATTTACATGATGATTACCCAATTTCTTATTTTTGTTTAACATAAAGGCGTCATGGGGTATGCAAAAAATATATTCATTTAGTTGTCCTATAAAAAGAACAAAACCTTGTTAACTTGTATAGAACCCATTCGTACTTTCAGGCCTTAACACCGAACCAAATTTTCTTGGGATCCAACAACATAAGACCGCTCTCTCAATGTCAACATAATGATGATTCACAGAACTAAGGAGATGCTCTAACGTCCCATATGGCATGCATATTTGTTTCATGATACAACAGTTATATTTATGTCACTTCTTTCCTTGTAGGTTAGGGGAGTGGATAATAGTAGACTACCTCATATAATGATTATTCATACCTTTAGCATTCTCAAAGAACTCATTCAACAATAAGAGGACTTTAATGCAAGGATATTAAATATAAGGAAAATAAAATACATCAAGCAAATGAGAATATGAAAGATGCCAATGTACAAGTGGTTCACCCAACCTTAGGTTACGTCCACTAAGAGAGAGATCACCTTATATTAAGCCTCAAAGGGAAGTTGCATGGTGACCTGCAGCTATTACATCACTTTATTTCTACTTTCTCGAAGCCTTTCTCATCAATATAAGTAGTACTCTCTTTAATATTAGGATGAGGATCTAAGAATATTAAACCCAGGCTGTTCTAGGCTATTCTAGGCATTCGTTTATTCTACCCCTGTGGATCTATTGTGTTTTAAAAACTCGTAACCCAACAGTTATCAATTGGCAACCTCAAGAGAGAAGGTATTTCAATAGACTGTAATAAAATTTAAGTACTCACATTACCAATGAAAGAGAGCTGAACCAACCCGTTTTAGGGTCTCTTGGTCAAGATAACGGTAAGGTGAAACCCACCAAAAAAAAAACGACCATCTTCAATGAGCTAGAGGATCGACCTCATCTCTACATGGAAATGTTTGTGCATACTGAGCTGGGTTCAAACAGGATGAAGATCTCCTCACCGATTATAAGAGTGATGAACAAAATGAAAAGGGAAGGAAAAATGCTCCATCCCCCTGTAGGGTTGATAATATACTTAAGAACCAATGGAGAGAGGCTAACTAGGATTGTAACTAAACCCAGCCACAACATGGAGGGTGCCATTAGTATAAGAAATAAAACATATAGGTTCCCAATGCTTATCCAGGCATTAAATTTCAAGTGCGATCTTCAACATTAAAATGTAGTTTGGAACAATCATGGATCCAAATCAACAACGAGCACTCCTAGCTAGGAATAAATCGTACTCAAATCGGCTTCAATCTATCAAAGAGGATATACACCGAATCGCACACCCAAAAGCAGAAGAGGCTCATACCTCATATTTGTTCAAACAAAGATGAAACACAGGCTATGGGAAAAATCACCATTCAATACCAGCATCTCTCTTCTGCAAAGCTCAAGCAGCGACCTTCATATTTGAGATGGGCCTCCATTGCTGATCCGACTCCAAGATCTTCACTCAAAATAGAAGAGGGTCTGCACCGACCACCGAATGCCAATGCTACCTAGGTTGATCACCCCCCTATTCTTTGCATTTTCCTCCTACTTAAAGTGGAGGGGCGGTGGGGATTTACATGTTGGTTCGGATTTTTCCCTCAGAGTAATAATTGCTCTTTCTATTTTCATGGTAGGCCCATCCGAATTTAAAGGGAGGAATTTAGGAAGGGCCTATCAAGGACATTAAGACCGTGGTAGAAAAAGAAAGATTCCTTTTTAAACAAGTTAGTCACCCCTGCGTGGTTTTCTCATAATCGAAGGAGGTTAGAGTCGTTTAAGGAAAAAACAAAATCTCCTTATCACAAGAATCTTCTTTTTTGCTCATGCATTATCCTACCTTAAATTTGTTAGTATTTACCTTTAAACCCTGCTTTGAATCTTTCCACACTTAGCCTTAAATTACACTTTAAATCTTCCAATCGCTTAGCTTTACTCTTATTTATATATTAATATCTTGTCTAGGGCTACCTCAAAAGTGGATATAGGTATATAACATGTCATAAGTTTGGTATATATTAATAAATGTCACCCTATAATAGTTTATATAAATGGTACATTACCATTTAGTATTAATCGAGGTATTCGAGTCACAATATATATTTGTCATATTGTCCTTTAGTAACTTGAAATATTGTTGGGTTATTTTTCTTTTAAAGACAAATATTTATTTTAATTCCATGTAATGGTTAATGGAAAAATATAATAAGGATAAATGTCTAAGAATACATGAGCTCTCACTTGTCATAGGAGGACACCTATCCTCATATATTCATATCTGTGACGGATTGGTCCTACTTAGAATTATTAATTATTGTTTATATTTCCCACTTGTTCTCTCTCTCTTTTTTATTATTATGGAAACAACCTTTGTATTTTCAAACGGTTAGTCATAGTCGATTTTATTCCTTTGTAAATAATAACATCTTCTCCATCTTGCAAGGGAAAGAAAGTGTAGACACTAGACGTAGGATCATATGGGTCCTATATTAGTTAACCCAAGGATCATCTTGATCTCGAATTAATCCAACTTAGGGAGACACCTAGGGCTTAGTTCGTTAATAAATAGATACCCCTTCCGATGGAACAACTCCTCTCTCGTCTTGACCATTTTCTTAGTTGGGTGAGCTACTACCCCTTTTATATTAATGCCACAAACGGGGTGTGGTATAATGGCATAAATGCCATTTACTGATCATGTCATACACATAGGCATTTTCCCATCATTACTTAGTATATATATATATATATATATATATATATATATATGTATGTATGTATGTATGTATATGTATGTATGTATTAATTTCACAATTTCTTGACTCCTTAATGTCGATGTTTTTTTTAAAGGTTTTTGTAACTCCTTCCATAATCATATTAGGCTTAAGTACTAAGCTAGGGTGTCTTAGTCGAGATAATCCTTTTCCTCTGTGAATTAGGAATTCCTTTCCTAATACTTCCATAATCCAAGTGATACGTAAGGTTACGGTATCGATGTGGCTCCCTAATCGATTCGTTTTAGCCTTTGTAAGTTTTGGTTAGCCCCCTCTTAAAAGGTTCCACTATTGTATGTCTCCTAAGCTTTCCACATAGGTAATTAATATACATACACATCTCATTTTTAGTGGGGCCTTGGCCTTGAGCTCATCACTAGAATACGAATACAATAACATTATGATTTACAAGATATTTGGGGTTCTTGCGAGAGGGACGTTACATCCCCTCCCCCTTAAAAATAACACCGTCCTCGGTGTTCTTGTTTTCAATCAATTTCCTGCTTCCATTCTGTCATCTTTTCTTGTCCTCATCCTCTTCATTGTGATTTCTCATGATCTTTCCGTAATATTCTCAAGTGACTATCATTCAAGGCCTACATTTTTTTGCAACAAGTTCGGGTCTAGCCCCAATTTTCTTCAGTACATCATGTACGAAATTGTAATTCAAATTAATCATAAACCATAGATCCTTTTTTCATTGTAAAAATCTGCAATTTATGGGACATTTTCTGCAATTTATTCATCAATAAAATATAATTACTACCCGTTGGATGTTGGTTTTTTCTCCAACCTTTAGATAGTCATGTCATCCTCGACCTGAGGAATCCCTTCTTCACATTACACATTAAACATGTACAGTCTAATTTACTTGGAGATTTCTTAACACATTTTTCGGTCGTTATGTTTTTTTTTTCAAACTCTCCCTTGAGTTTTCTTTTCCATTCTTGTGTGGACTTACAACAATTTTTGAGGTTATTCTCCCTTTTAACCACTAGTTAAAATTTTTCCCCCCAGTGACATAAAACAACGTCCTGTTTTCCATATGCCTAATTTTTCCTAGGTCTTTTTGCCACACCATATGCCTAACACCAATGTACTCACGCAACAATTGCTTGCCTAACACCATTCTGCTCTCGCAGCATATATGCCTAACACCGATGTGCTCATGCAGTAATCACTTGCCTAACACCCATTAACCATGTGTCGGCCTTCTCAAGTGAAAGTATTGAATTTTGTATTAATACTCCAATGAAAGAGGAACAATCTCCAGGCATCGCCTTGTCTTGAAAATGAACCGCGCTGGGTTCGAAACGTCGGCAATAAATCTTCTCACCGCAGATTCTCCATTAGATGCCATGAATCCTCACTGCGGAATCTCAGCTAACCTTATTTCTTACCGGTATGGAGCGGAAACCCTGAGAGAATTAAGACGCCTGGAAAAGCTTCAGATTGATAAATGCAAAAAGATTGCCCATCTTTCATTCTTGAAACAATGCAGAGACAGGAACTTAATTCCTACTTTCGCTAAAATCTCCCACCCTCTAAAAAACAATCTTAACAATCTTCTCTTTAAGAAGATGAGTCTCATGTTAGTACGTGATCAAATTAAGAGTCTTAGATGTGCCTTGGACAAACTGGATCGCCAGCTCCTGCCTCTTCATACCTAGCTAGCTAATTCGGTTGATAGAATCACTTGGGATTACTGGGATCGAGGTTCGAATAGAAGGGTTGATATGATTTCCAAGAAATTAAAGGCCAAACATGTTTCAAAACTATTTAAACTTGAACAGCAAACTAGTTCAGACAATTACGACTCCCACAACCTGGAAGAGAACTTTACCCTTGAACCAAATCATTCGTTAACTCTCAATTCAGCACCCTTTACAATGCCCAGCAGATCATTTTCTGTTGACTCCAATTTGGGGAGGGCGGATAGCCTGTACGGAAGATCTGGCAGCAACAACCTGTGGAACTTGCCAGAGAGTAGCCGCGTTTCGACAGGTACCGAGAAGCATAAGGAATTGGTCTCCAGCGCTGCACACATTTTAGAAGAAAATGTCTCCAACACAGCGTATGATAACCATGAAGAATCCAAGCATAAGGTATTGGTTTCCAGCGCTGCACACATTTTAGAAGAAAATATCTCCAACACAGCGTATGATAACCATGAATTCAAGACGTGTTATTACAAAAGAGTAAAGGAGTCGAGAGTGGATAGCGATCTGCTAGAGAGGAACCACCTTTCAATAGCTGAAAAACTTAATGATTCCAGCGCTCCACCCAATTTATCCAACATAGCGTGGGTTATCACAGCAGAGATGAACTCTGACACAGCGATAGGTGAGGACATTGCTTCAAATTTTGATGATAACGTTTCCAGCACAACACCAAAATTAAACTCCATAATAGGTATCTTAGAAAACCGGTCATCCAGTATAGCGATGGGGGAGGTTAACGGAGAACATAGTTTGGGCATCACCAGTAACGTGCCATCCAACAGCGAGAGGCCGGGCTCTAGCATATCCACAAACATAATGAATCTTCATTTCAAAGACCACGAGGCTAGCTGTCCAAGTAACGAGCGCAACTTAGCAAGTATTGATAGTGCCAATCCTAATACACATAGTAATGGATTAGAGTGGAAGGGAACCTGCAACACCGCCCTTATAAACAATGATACACACAGGCAGGAACTAAGATTCAGTACCCTTGGGCACCAAGACCAAGTCGATGATCACATTAACGTTATAAACAAAAATGTCCTCCATCATAATCATAATCAAAATACGGGGAACAACTACCTCAGAATTGAAGGCAACAACAACCACAAAATTAATGGCAACAACAACCACAAGATTAAAGGCAATATTAACCAAAAAAGGGGAAATAATAACCACAAAAATGAAGGCAACATTAACCATAAATTTGCAAGCAAGGATCCCAATAGGCTAGTTGTCAACCTCTCTACCTTTGAACTAAACTTGCCCGCTAGAAGACTCCTTGAGAAAGGTCTTAATTTTTCCATTGCTCCAAGAAAGATTCTGGTTGAAGACATCATTTGTAGCATTGAATATAGTATTAGGCACCTTCCGGAAAACGAAGCAGAAGAGGTACGACAAGATTGCGCTGTTACCCTAAGAAGAGCAAAACCACCAAAACCCAACATTTCCAGGGAAGAAAGCAAAGCCCTAAGAGAACTTAAAAAGAATGACCATATTGTGATCTTGAAAGCAGATAAAGGAGGAGCTACGGTGATTCTCAACAAAGAGGATTACATTGCCAAGATGAAGTCTCACTTAGATTCTAGTGGTTGTTACAAGAAACTTAACAAGAACCCTTTGAATCGGATCATAAAAGGAGTTAATGAATCCATAAAGAAATCTTCCCTTGATGAGGAGATCAAGAAAAAACTCATTGTCTCTGATCCCTTAGTTCCAAGAATATATGGTCTTCCCAAAATCCACAAGCCGGGGGTACCTCTCCGACCCATTGTAGACACCATAGGCTCACCAACCTATAGGCTAGCAAAATTCCTTGTAGAGAAACTAAAACCCTTGGTAGGCAACACAAGCTCTTTCATTAAAGATTCCTCTTACTTTATTGAGAAAATAAAACATAGACCTATGAAAGAGAATGAGATTTTATTGAGCTTGGATGTAGTTTCCCTCTTCACCATGATCCCCATCAAAGAAGCTATCAATGTGATAGAAGATCTCACTGATCCTGAAACGTCGCAACTTGTAGGCCTATGTCTCAACTCCACATTCTTTAGTTTTATGGGTGAACTTTATGAGCAGACTTGTGGAGTGGCGATGGGTTCCCCCCTCTCTCCC
>LPNX010015796.1:329603-365939 GCA_001517045.1 Pseudotsuga menziesii | reverse complement strand
AAAGTGGTGGTTGCAATAGCCAAGGGTGGAGTATATGAAGGGGAGGTTAGAGACGGCGTGCAACAGGATGGGTTTGAGTAGTGAGTGTAGATATTTCTTCAAGGAGTTTCATTGATGCAGTAGCATAAGGAAGCTCTTTCGAATTGGCAATGGTTGTCTTCAAGCGTGTATTGGAGTTGAACGTCTCCGTCTTAATGGACAAGGTGAACACGTATCGGCGCGAAGTTATGTGTAGAGAGAGATCCTTTATGGCAGAGGGCTCAGTGGTGAGCAGGCATAAATCCTTTGCAGAGACACCCAGCAGTTTGTTGGCTGCATCATCAAAAGCTGTGGCCCTGTTGATCTGGCCAGTGTGGTCTTGCAAGGAAAGCTTTAAAATGTACCTGTAGTCACATTCTGTGAATTCACCATCACATTTGCTGCAATGCCAAGTGTTGAAAGCTCTATGTGCAACTTTCTTCATGCATTGAACACTATCAACAAAGAGAGGGCATGCAAGGAAGTGGAAGTCATGCATGTTAATGTCAACAATGGAAGCACGCAGAAAGAACCATAGGGTCTTATCAGAGGGTTGCATGCTTTGTAAGGCGGAAATTGTTTTAGATGGGTGTGTTCGAGACATAGAGCCTATGTATTTGTGGCTCAAGGATGGCGACGCATCGTGAAATCCATGATCAGTGTACCACTTATGAAGGTGATGGGTTGCCTCAATATCCGGATTGATAAGGATGGTACTACTGGGAACACTTCCAATTGTTTTACCATTGTAATCTGTAAGACGACCACCCTTTATTGCAAGTACAGGTGGTGGGTCGGAGGAGTATAGTGAAGCGACATGTGAACCCTCTGTGTGGCAATGATGTCCCCAAAGTGTGACATCAATGCTAAAATATGATGTGTCTTTGAGGCAAATGGTTCTCCTACTTGTTTCAGAACCGTCTTTTTTTTGAATCATAGATGCAGGCGAGACAGAGCTAACAAGGCCAATTAGGTCAACCATGGAATTTGAAGGTAAACTTTGGAGGTCATTGATTGTTTAAAGTGGAAGGAATGTAAAGGAATGGAGGGGAATGCATCGAGGGAAGGGTGGATGGTTGACGTAGATGAAAGGACAATCTCAAGATGGTTGTTCAAATGGTTATATGAAGGGTTACTTGTTTTGATTGTGCCATTCGAGATAGTGTACACTGTCCTGATTTCAACAAGGGAATAGAAGGTGTCAACAAAGTTGTTAAAGGCAGAGACATGGATCTCTTCTCCAGAACAATAAATAAGGTCAAAGCCAAATAGTTTCCCTGGCCCACATTGGTTGGTGTATTCATGGATGGGTGTCTTGGCAAGCACACGACCTTGGATGCACCATTTTTTATAGTTGGGATTGAGTGCTTTGAATGGAATTATAGTTGTTGGCATGGGTATCGGTGTATCTGATGCTTGGGATGAGTGAACATCGCTTTCTTCTATGGGGTGGCTGGATTGGCTAGTTGATAAACCAATTGGAATGCCAAATCTAGTCGATAGTAAAAGAGGAACAGGGCTCCCAACAAGGGCAAGATTGCAGTGGACCAGTTCAAGATCGAGTATTGTAATAGTCCCGTAGGAGAAAAAGGAAAGAATTAGTAAAGGTATTATAAAATTGATGATGTTGGTGGTAGGTAAAAATGTAGAAGCTAAGCTACCTAAGAGCAGGCTTAAAACAGTGGCCAGAAAAGTACATGTTATTATGGAAGACGGTGCAGGTGCACTTGGCGAGTTTGATGACAGAGCCTTCTTGGAGTTCTCCATTTGATATGAGGGAGTTGAAGGTAGTTGGGAGAAAAGTTTGGTGCGTGTTGCTACCATCTGAGATAGTAATTCGGAAACGTGGAGTAGTTGCATTTGTTGGTCCGAATGGTTGGAGTGAAAAAACCTGCAGAAGTGGTTGAAGATGTACAACACCAGACAACAAAGAAGATATCGCATTTTCTGTCAAGGGTGCCTCCATTATGCGGGGAAAACACTGAGAGCAAGAGGAAACAAACTTGTAAGTATATGAATTTTTTTGTTTTGTGTATATATACATATATGTAGATATATATACTATTGCACGAGTGACATACAAGGATGCGAAACGTACAATGAAACTGTAGCAGGCAGAAGAGTAGAATGTAGAATAGTGGCATATATATACTTTTTTTTAATACAATGTGAGAAAAAAGCATTCAATGGAACTATGGAAATTTAGGTTGTAAATGCTTAAAGTGTATTAGAGGCATGATCTAGCAAGGAATTTATTGGATACTTTGGCCATTCTCGACATATCCCTTTTGGTCAATTGACTGTCTCATTCTCGACATATCCCTTTTGGTCTCGTCGCTTGAATAGACCCCTCTTTATACTTTTCTAATGCAATCCTCTCTAAGTGGATCACTATGCTCGAGTAGCAAGAAAATATGGCATGCAGAACACAGATCAGAGAATGCATGTCTTCCAACACTGTACTAAAAGAAAGTTGGCATCTCATATGCAAAAAAACAGTGAAACTTGACCAACACATGCTTCAATCCCCACATAGGTTAAATAACCCATCAAGCAGCAAATCAAACTGGATGAACACAAATCTAATAAACAGAAAGCTACTGTCACGGACTAAGGAGTACGCTCCAGGAAAATCCCATGACCATGGACCCCTCTAGTGAGAGAGTTCATGCCTGTACAAGCTCTAACATCATGTTCATGAATGAGAAAGATTGCAACAATAGCACCTAGAGAGACAAAGGAAAAATACACACAAGTACACTTTGTAGCACTGCCTTTACTATGCACCATAAACAAACATAAATATTAAAAAACTATGGGATTGATAAAACATTCAGCTTCCCACGGATTATGAACAAGTACATTTTAGTTACAAACAAATCAAAGTAAAATTTCCAGCTAGTCGAATGCCCAACTGTATATTTTTCAACAGTTTCCAAACCCACTTCAATTGCACTCCCACTTCACGTTTCTTCCATTTAACTGCCCCTCATTTCACTATTGAAACTTGAGTGACTCGTTTAGTTTTTGATAGAGCTGTAATGTTGCCTGAATGGGGTTTGATGGTTGGAAATAAGAAGTGAAAACTTCAATTTTGAAGAAAAAACTTCAACAAACAAACATGCACTCATCCACAATTAGCTCTCTCCATTGATCCAAGCTAAAACTCTACTGCTCTAAGCTGAAAATTTATCCTAAAAGTGGAAAGTCCTCACTTGTTGCTACCCTTGCTTTTCAATTGAAAATTGGAAATTTGGGGCTTTGGGAGGGCGTGGAGGCTTTAAAAGTAAGTGAGTTCCATTAGTAAAAGAAGAAGAAGAGATGCAGGGATGTCAAGAATGTCTCCCAGTGAAACACAACATTCAATAGTAATCCAAAGTGAGTTCCAATGAGGGAAATGAAAATGGAATCATGGTGCTCAAATGCAGTGTGCAATGATAATAAACAACCTAGTTTCTTGGGGCAACATACATTTCTCAAATGTGTGGAAACAACAGCATGGAAATCCCCTACAAGAAGGTTACATCGAACACCCGAAACACTAAAATGCTTATCTTCCAAAGCCTATAGATCCTTCTCATTCCATTGTTTTGTATTCACTTCCATAGTGTATCCATTGAATAATTCCACTTTCACCCTATGTAAACGCTACTGATACAAGAACAAAAAAAAAACACTACAACTTGACCTATGTCCCAAATAGCCTAATAGGTAACAGGATCTCAATCCTCTTTTGAACTTCTCAGAATACCTTAAACCACAATCCTAAAAAAGTACAATCAGGTGAAGCTGTAAGAAATAAGAATCACTTCTAGCAGCTGTAGTCAAATTTTCAAACATTAAATACCCTTTATAACACCTCTTTGGTAGCTATCAATGATTTTCCAAACAGTAATACAACTATTAGGAAATCTTTAAATTTTGTAAAAGAGGCCCAAGTTTATTCTTGACACAAATTGTTTACAACAACAGGCTTAAAATATTTATTCCGTTGGCACTGTTTCAAAAGCAAGCACTACTCTTCATCTATACAAATCGTTAGTTACATTCTAAAGAGTCCTAAGCAGTTCAAACATGGGCATTCAGGTTTCTTTATATTCTGCAGACAAAAATGAATATCAAAAGTCTTAAAACACTTAAAATTCTGTTTTGCTTATTATCCTAGAAAAAGCCTAGGAATATTTAAACTTTGTTCTGCTTATAATTAAAAGCCCCAGTATTATGTGAGAAGGGTAGAAGGCTCATCACTTCCACATTTCAACAGCAGCGCTTTCCCTGACGCAATTTTTTTGTTCAACAAACAAATATGCAACAACCAAAACTAATGCACTCCTCTCTAAGTGGATCACTGTGTTTGAGCAGCAAGAAAATATGGCATGTAGCACATAGATCAGAGAATGCATGTCTTCCAACACTGTACTAAAAGAAAGTTGGCATCTCATATGCAAAAAAACATTCGAGCTAAAAAATGGTTATTGTTGGGACACCACCATGAAATGTGGGGCACGACACCCTGTTAGAGTTTGTAATAAGGAGAAATTTAGTGGAGATTAGTAAATTATGCATGGCCTAAGATTGCCTCTCAAGCTGTCTATGTCTAATTTTTGGGATTTTCCTTTTGAGGACTTCCTAGTAATGGGTTTTGCAAAATGGTGAGAAATTAAACCTTAAGCGGTGTTTTAACTAGATTTTTGAGAGAACTTATTTACATGACGGGTTATTGGTTTAAGGTTGATGGGGTGTTTAACTGTCCACAAGGGTTGCATTCTTGCTGTGTTTTGGCCCACCTATTGCATGAGTTCAAAGGGATGGACCGGGTGCAAGTCCCTGGTGATTTGGTGGAATAGATACTGCTCGTACTTGCCGCCTTAGTCTGATCTTTGCAGTGAAGCCCTCGAAGTATCATCTTTGTTAAAGCACTTCTTAAAAAATTACTTGTTTCTAGGATACTCCCTTTTTATCCAAATGGAAGCGTGTCTTTTTACGGACGGTAAACCCTCCCACCCTTCCAGGGTTGCTGGTAACTCTCCAGTATCATTTCAATTATCTGCTCGAAGGCCCAATTGATACAGTCATTATTTGGCACAAGGCTCAAGAGCATTAGCCACATGCTGTACTCCATGCATGGGAGCAACTGGCTGTGAGGATTGAAGAGTGGTCTTGCAATAATAGCAAAAGGTACCAGTGGAAATAAAGGTTGGAGAGAATATAAAGAATGCTCACTTCATCGATTGTAGTAAATGGGATCAAATAAGATGATAATGTGGAATGGAAGACAATGAGAACCAGGAGGGTTGTTTGTTCACCCTCCTATCTCAACTCTAGAAATTAGTCCAGTTCATGACCCATGAGTTGCGATGCATAAGCTTGCTTTCTCAGATTTTTAAGAGAACTAACTATAGTATCTAAGGTGGCATATTTTTGGTGGTTGCAGAAAGAACATCAAGGGGAAATTGTAGAGACACACTTGACTGTAACATTGACGAGATCCATTTAGGCTCTTACGGAGAAAATGTGGATTAAGTGAATAGGAAATAGTTGTTTCTTGGATCACTCTTGTAGTACAGGAATCTATAGCAGCCTTTTGGAAGAAGGTGTGGGAAGGTGGCCATCGGAACCCTAGCATAAAATTCAAATTCTTGTAGCAAATGAAGAAACTTTTCTTTGGCCAATTTAATGTTGCCTTGTGTTGTCAACAGCGCATTTCATCTGTATGAATTCAAAATTTATGATAGTAACCATCACAGAGCGGTATAAGTTGCCAGCATACCTTATGCCTCCATAACAGACAACCTTAGAAGTTAAATCTATCGACTTTCAACATCTTTTGTTTCTTCAGCTATACTTGTTATGGCTCATAGGAAGTTGACACCCGCCATTTTGTAACTACCCTTCCAATTCCATAAATTCTTTATGGGAAAAACAATTGTAACCTTGTCCTTTAAGGGATGTAACCTTGTCCTTCAAGGGTTATCTTGCACAGCCTTGAAAACAAATTAAAGATTGAAATATTTTTGTTTCACACACAAATCTACTAGTCACCTCTGTTAAGCTAACATCTAATAGATTTTGACAAAATTGAAAAAGTAAAACAATCCCTAGTCTCTTAAACTGGATTGCAATCTAGTTGAAGGAAATATGTCTTGCTTTATTGGTATCCAGCAAGATGAAACTATCTTGCATTACAGGGCCATGCAAAAGAGGCCTTTATTCAGACATATTAATCATGTGATGCAAATATAGAGACTTGAGTCCATGAAAATTCGAGAGGTTGGTTAACTTCTGAAAGCACCATCACATCTGCCCACTTACTGTTTGATGTTGTATTTAATTACTCACCTTAGAATGAATCCAATTTTGTTCAAATCACTTCCCTCTTAATCCAACAACATGGATCTCTTTGGAGACATCTGATAAAATTTAAAAGTTACCGAGAAGACTAACATGGCCCCTTCAGAAGGATGACAAACAAAAAATGAGACATAGTCCATGACCTTTTATAAAAGAATGTGACAAGAAGCATGGGACTTTCAAATTTGCTTAGTGATTTCAACATTAGCAGAGTCTAAAATAAGCCCAACTTCAATCTCAGTGATGAGGTACAATATACTTACTTTTAAATATTCACTGCTGCTGTTCATCACTGCTGTTCATGGCCCCTTCAGAAGGATGACAGACAAAAAAAGAGACATGGTCCATGACCTTTTATAAAAGAATGTGACAAGAAGCATGGGACTTTCAAATTTGCTTAGTGATTTCAACATTAGCAGAGTCTAAAATAAGCCCAACTTCAATCTCAGTGATGAGGTAGAGTATACTTACTTTTAAATCTTCACTGCTGCTGTTCATCACATAGTTTGTAAAAAGATAATAGTCTCTTTTTGCTTGGGTCAAAACCAAAGCAAACAGGAAAAAACAGTAGGGATTTGAACTCCTCAAGGTAGGTGATAATAGTCTCTTTTTGCTTGGGTCAAAACCAAAGCAAACAGGAAAAACCAGCAGGTATTTGAACTCCTCAAGGTAGGTGTCAGTTCATTTCAACAAGCTTTTCATCTTGAAATCCTCAAAACCCATTCATGAGGCAGTCTTCACAATATGAAATAAAGAAACCATCTCACAAATTAAGGTGTTAGGATAGAACAAATTAAGGTGACTCTCACAATCTCCTCCCAACTTCAATCTCAGTGATGAGGTACAATATATTTACTTTTAAATCTTTACTGCTGCTTTTCATCATTACTTTTGGAAAAAGATATTAAACAAGAAAAAGCAGCAGGGATTTAAACTCTTCAAGGTCAGGTATCAGTTCATTTCAACAACCTTTTCATCTTGAATTCCTTCAAAACCCATTCATGTGGTAGTCTTCACAATTATGCAATATAGAAACCATCTATCGGGTGTTAGAATATAACAGTTTAAGGTGAATGACAATATCCTCCCATGCAGATTAATTTGAAAGCAGTTGAATATTTGTGTAAACCAAATTTTGTCCTTGCAGGAGGTCGAGCTGGACAACATGGATGCTTGTGAGGAAATGTGCCAATTTTTCCATGTGACTCACTGGGTGCATTAAGTAAAACCCATCGATGGTAGCTTGAGTAGAGTTTCACAAAATGGCACATTGCTGATAGTAAGAATAGAAACATAAACATACAATGCAGTATTGGATATCATCAATGAATAGATTTATAAATGCACTGGACAACAAGGAAAGGTACTTAAGACAAAGTGTTACCCTTATGCTCATAACAATCAACCACTTTCAGTACCAGGGTGAGCTAGTGTAGGCAACCATATGGCATAGTACTCCAGAGAAAAATGTTCAAAATTAATCTATAACAGAAAAAACTTATTATAATTCTCTCAGCACATGAGAAGGGTTTCATAAGACTGATAATATTTTAAGCTCCAGAACCTTTCCAACAAGATCTGAGACATGCCAGTGCTCACCAATAAATTTTTATCAACATGATTCTAGATTGTTGAACCACTCAAGTGTCCTTCCCCATTGTTATTAATCACAAATATACTCAAGACATACAAAAGGAAAATGAAACAAGCCATCTCAAAGTACTCTTAAGCAAGCCGCTAAGATTGTATGAACCAAAATAGAGAAGACCCTACCCATTGTTATTAATCACAAATATACTCAAGACATACAAAAGGAAAATGAAACAAGCCATCTCAAAGTCCTCTTAAGCAAGCCGCTAAGATTGTATGAACCAAAATAGAGAAGACCTTATTTTATTTGTTTAATTTAGAAATAGTTCATATATTTACAAGGAATATTTACAGCCATGCCCACTCGAGGGATTTGAACCCAGGTCTCCACAGTAATACAAGCCTGATGACCTTACTGCTTGATGTTAGACCACTTTCCCGTAATATGGTAATGATATTGAAAGTTAACAAAATAAAGAAATATTGATTTAAAGTAGAGTATTTAAAACATTTATCAACAATTTTCTGTATTATGTAAGTAATGATGATATAATTTCAAGGAATGCATTAAAACCTAAACGACCTAATGATAAAATACTATGCCTGTGTACAGCTCAAACAGCCTAGACCCTATATCAATCTTCAGACAGGAATATACAGCGCTGAATAAATTTTATTATCTTAAAATTAAAATGTATTGCAAAAATTGGGAACACGCATATAAATCTATTTAGGTTTGCCAAATCTTGAAGTGGTTCAGAACCTACTCTAAAAATCTTCATGAAGCTTATTCAACTATGTATGAGATTATTTAATTAGTCTAACACCGGTGACAAACTAGTATTGATCAAACCATCAAGATTAAAAAATAAAAATAAGAGCAAGGTTAACATGCAAGTACCTGCATATAATAAGAATACAAAGAAATAGAAACACCTATAACAATTGATGAAAACTCAAAATATGGAAAGACTATTTCTAGACAGGAACATAATAAAAAACTTATAGAACCTGCATATAACAAGAATATAAAGAAATAGCAACCTCTATAACAATTTATGAAAATTCAAAATCTTGCAAAGCCTATTTCTGGACAGGAACATAATAAAAAACTTACAGACTGCCACTTACAATTTCTGCAGGTAAAGAGAAGCATAGATTCATTGTTTAAAACACAGGTGTATACTCTCACTACTTTAAAGATCTGGGATTAAGATGGGATGTATGCTACTTTGTTCTATATTCTTTATATTATCATAATTAATGGTCAAGTTTTAATGTTCTTTTCTTTTTACAATATGTGTCTGACACTGCCTGTTTGTTTTTATTAGTTTACGTACCCAAAAGCATGGTACATCTCTTCTGCCTGGGATCTAGAGTGCACTTAGCTTCTCTCAGTGCAATTAGACAAGCTTTGTAAGTTAAGAAACCATACACTACTTCACCAAACCCAAAATTAACAAATTATGAATTGACTTGAAATATTTTTGCAGGAGATTGTTAAGCTACTATGTCAAGGACAAATGACAAGTTCCAGCACGCAAATAGATCTAAAAGAAGAGGCTTCGAGAAAGCTAATGGAAAATATTAGAACTGTTATATAGGAAAATGACATATCTAACAATAGCCTGTCGAAAGCAGCGCATTATGAACTACATTTAACATTGGGACAATTTGGATGGGTAGTCTAATTAGCATAAAATTGGAAAGGAAAGTTTCCCTACCATAATTTCCTGAGAATTCTGTTTAGGATAGGATCTTTTTCATCCCTGTGTAACTCATGCCTTATGGTGGGACATAGAACATCACGATTGTAACCCTGGATGGGGCATTGACAGCCCGTCAATCCCACAAACAAACCAACAGACCCACAGTTTACAAATCTTGCTCTGCTCAAAACATGGTTGCGTTACAATGTTGTGCCGACCCCGCAGGGAGAGCCTTGGAATTTTTGCTCAAGATCACCTTGGAGTGATAATTATAGTGTTTTCAATAGAATAATGTCAGTCTTACTCACGCGCTAAAGAACAATTCCTGAAGGAACCACTAGGAATAGTGGTAAAGGAACTTATCACTTTGGTCAAAATGATTCTGGTAGATAAAGAGCTACTACCCACCCAGTAAGGTCCTTAAATCTATATGCTATCCGGTCCTTAAACCCTAGCAAGCACTCGATGCCGGGCGGGAGGGAGTAAGCACTCAAAACTATTTGATACTCTGCTTACCTTGGAACATAAAACTGTTAACGAACAATTCCAATTTTCAATGACTAAGTTCTTGCATGGAGAGAAGCATGGTGATCTTATATTGCAAGTGAAAGAGATGTGTAATAAAACAACATGGGATATATTTTAAGAAGCAAGGATTTGCATTCAAAATTAAAAAGAAAAAACTTACAAACTCACGGCCGAAATGGATACTCCAGAAAAGATATGACCCTGTGGTATTAATCAAAACAGTATTAAGAATGACCCACAAGTTTTTTGAATCAATGGTGCTAACATTATTATTTAAGAAAAAAAGATACAAATGCTGTAATATTTGATTCCTTGATGGAGCTGAGTAAGCGTATGATTGGTAAAGTCTTGGTGAGTTTAACCAGAATTGATCAAGTTTGGTCCAAATTAGGAAACTTTCCTATTTTCATGCCTACTGCACTATATAGTCTTTTCTTACTCCAAGGTTGGCGTTCATAGTATTAAATATTATATCTCAAGGATACCACATTATTTTTCCCTTTTAAATTGTATAATCAGTTTTCAAGGCTATTCAATTTCTGGAGTTGCAGGAGTTGTGGATGTATACAATTGGAGTTGAACGACTTGTGGATGTATACAATCTAGAAATTTGCTGCATTACCAGGATGAATTAGTTTGATGGGTGGAATGTGCCACCATCTGTCCATATGATATTGGTACACCTCTCCTCAGTAATGGGAGGGGAAGGGAAAATCCTACATTAACTTGTCAAATATTACAAAAATTTTAAACAATTACATAGACAATGCTAGCCTGTCTCACAAACATATCGTATTTGAAACCTGAAAGATGTTGCATATCTTTCATATTCTATATGGTTATCAGGATAATCATATCAGTGCAGAGGCACAATCAGTTTGAAGTTGTGCAATTATATTAGATACATAATTCTATCATAAAAATTGTAAAAGTTTTGTTTTTAATGGAATATTCATTACAGTTAACGATTAATCATATCTTTATGGGAAATATAGCAGTCCCTGCTAAAAGAAAACTGTCAGGAGGCGATATTTCTGAGAAGCTATTTAGGCTTAAAAAAATGTAGGGCATAACCCCATGATAGGCTAACAGGCATCCATGTTCTCAGAATGCCTCTCTTGCCACTTACTAATTTTCAATCATCATTGTCTATGGCAATTAAGGACTTTGCATTGAAAACAAGATACATGTCAAATTCTATTATATTGCAAAAAATGTAATGCACATCGATACCATACTATCATACAAGATTAACCTAAATTTCAGGTTTGCTTTTTTAAGCCAAGCGAAAAATAGACTGCATTTATTCTTTGCAGAGTGTTTATTCAGGATTTCTATTTTCTCGTATTTTTTCCAACTTATGGAATCTATCTTAGTTGCTGGATTTCCCAAGCAATCATAACTATACAAATCTATTACCTGTTAAATTTCCACTAGAATACAACCAATTAATCAAAGAGTGGTGTCTTTCATTTTGAATTTTCTCTGTTTCAGAAAAACATTAGGAGTTTTTCAGACTCGGTCTCAACTTTTTAACTGTCTCTGCAGCATTTGGATTTAACCATCTGTTGCTGCTATCTGACTACTCCACCCATTTGGTGATTTTGTTCAGCAGTACTCGTCTCCTAAAATCCCATTTATGAACCCTAGGGAAATCTTCTTTATTTTTCCCAGCATCTTTCGAGGACTTGACAATTCTAGAACCCTTGTCAAAGGCCTTCTCCAAGAACTTCGTAAACCAGTTTTCAGCTTGTTTTAACCTGCTTTGCAAGCACTATTATGTAGAACACGTTCTTTCTCCTACATTCAGGCACATTAATAGGCTGTCGTTCTGTGGGGATTGGTGGTTTGCTGTGAATCCTTTGGTGTGATATTTTTGTCGATCTCAAATTATTTGAACCCAAATTTGGATTGTTTTTTTTTCTCTGATATTAAGTTGTCATTGGTTTTTTTACATCCTGCCAATGTCATCCTTGATACAATTTTATTAGAAAAGGACATAGATTGACTTAATGGTATTTAACAGATAGAGAAGGAGTTGAACCTCCAGTCAAAAGACCCCCTAGTGAGTTTTTGTTAACATCTTCAGATGCCTTACCCAGACAGGTTTTCACCCTTCTCAATGTTGATTCTTCTGCAGCTATATGGTACATGTACAGCTCAAACAACCTAGACCCTATATCAATCTTCAGATAGGAATATACAGTGCTGAATAAATTTTATTATCTTAAAAATAAAATGTATTGCAAAAACTGGGAACACGCATATAAATCTATTGAGGTTTGCCAAATCTTGAAGTGGTTCAGAACCTACTCTAAAAATCTTCATGAAGCTTATTCAACTATGTATGAGATTATTTAATTAGTCTAACACTGGTGACAAACTAGTATTGATCAAACCATCAAGATTAAAAAATAAAAATAAGAGCAAGGTTAACTTGCAAGTACCTGCATATAATAAGAATACAAAGAAATAGAAACACCTATAACAATTGATGAAAACTCAAAATATGGAAAGACTATTTCTAGACAGGAACATAATCAAAAACTTATAGAACCTGCATATAACAAGAATATAAAGAAATAGAAACCTCTATAACAATTTGTGAAAATTCAAAATCTGGCAAAGCCTATTTCTGGACAGGAACATAATAAAAAACTTACAGACTGCCACTTACAATTTCTGCAGGCAAAGAGAAGCATAGATTCATCGTTTAAAACATAGGTGTATACTCTCACTACTTTAAAGATCTGGGATTAAGATGGGATGTATGCTACTTTGTTCTATATTCTTTATATTATCATAATTAATGGTCAAGTTTTAATGTTCTTTTCTTTTTACAATATGTGTCTGGCACTGCCTGTTTGTTTTTATTAGTTTATGTACCCAAAAGCATGGTACATATCTTCCACCTGGGCTCTAGAGTGCACTTAGCTTCTCTCAGTGCAATTAGACAAGCTTTGTAAGTTAAGAAACCATACACTACTTCACCAAACCCAAAAATTAACAAATTATGAATTGACTTGAAATATTTTTGCAGGAGATTGTTAAGCTACTATGTCAAGGACAAATGACAAGTTCCAGCATGCAAATAGATCTAAAAGAAGAGGCTTCGAGAAAGCTAATGGCAAATATTAGAACTGTTATATAGGAAAATGACATATCTAACAATATCCTGTCGAAAGCAGCGCATTATGAACTACATTTAACATTGGGACAATTTGCACGGGTAGTCTAATTAGCTTAAAATTGGAAAGGAAAGTTTCCCTACCATAATTTCCTGAGAATTATTTTTAGGATAGGATCTTTTTCATCCCTGTGTAACTCGTGCCTTATGGTGGGACAGAGAACAACATGATTTTAACCCTGGATGGGGCATTGACAGTCCGTCAATCCCACAAACAAACCAACAGACCCGCAGTTTACAAATATTGCTCTCCTCAAAACATGGTTGCGTTACAATGTTGTGCCGACCCCACAGCGAGAGCCTTGGAATTTTTGGTCAAGATCACCTTGGAGTGATAATTATAGTGTTTTCAATAGAATAATGTCAGTCCTACTCACGCGCTAAAGAACAATTCCTGAAGGAACCGCTAGGAATAGTGGTAAAGGAACTTATCACTTTGGTCAAAATGCTTCTGGTAGATAAAGAGCTACTACCCACCCAGTAAGGTCCTTAAATATATACGCTATCCGGTCCTTAAACCCTAGCAAGCACTCGATGCCGGGCGGGAGGGAGTAAGCACTCAAAACTGTTTGATACTCTGCTTACCTTGGAACATAAATCTATTAAAGAACAATTCTGATTTTCAATGACTAAGTTCTTGCATGGAGAGAAGCATGGTGATCTTATATTGCAAGTGAAAGAGATGTGTAATAAAACAACATGGGATATATTTTAAGAAGCAAGGATTTGCATTGAAAATTAAAAAGAAATAACTTACAGACTCACGGCTGAAATGGATACTCCAGAAAAGATATGACCCTGTGGTATTAATCAAAACAGTATTAAGAATGACCCACAAGTTTTTTGAATCAATGGTGCTAACATTATTATTTAAGAAAAAAAGATACAAATGCTGTAATATTTGACTCCTTGATGGACCTGAGTAAGCGTATGATTGGTAAAGTCTTGGTGAGTTTAACCAGAAATGATCAAGTTTGGTCCAAATTAGGAAACTTGCCTATTTTCATGCCTACTGCACTATATAGTCTTTTCTTACTCCAAGGTTGGCGTTCATAGTAGTAAATATTATATCTCAAGGATACCACATTATTTTTCCCTTTTAAATTGTATAATCAGTTTTCAAGGCTATTCAATTTCTGGAGTTGCAGGAGTTGTGGATGTATACAATTGAAGTTGAACGACTTGTGGATGTATACAATCTAGAAATTTGCTGCATTACCAGGATGAATTAGTTTGATGAGTGGAATGTGCCACCATCTGTCCATATGATATTGGTACACCTCTCCTCAGTAATGGGAGGGGAAGGGAAAATCTTACATTAACTTGTCAAATATTACAAAAATTTTAAACAGTTACATAGACCATGCTAGCCTGGCTCACAAACATATCGTATTTGAAACCTGAAAGATGTTGCATATCTTTCATATTCTATATGGTTATCAGGATAATCATATCAGTGCAGAGGTACAATCAGTTTGAAGTTGTGAAATTATATTAGATACATAATTCTATCCTAAAAATTGTAAAAGTTTTGTTTTTAATGGAATATTCATTACAGTTAACGATTAATAATATCTTTATGGGAAATATAGCAGTCCCTGCTAAAAGAAAACCGTCAGGAGGCGATATTTCTGAGAAGCTATTTAGGCTTAAAAAAATGTAGGGCATAACCCCATGATAGGCTAACAGGCATCCATGTTCTCAGAATGTCTCTCCTGCCACTTACTAATTTTCAATCATCATTGTCTATGGCAATTAAGGACTTTGCATTGAAAACAAGATACATGTCAAATTCTATTATATTGCAAAAAATGTAATGCACATCGATACCATACTATCATACAAGATTAACTTGAATTTCAGGTTTGCTTTTTTAAGCCAAGCGAAACATAGACTGCATTTATTCTTTGTAGAGTGTTTATTCAGGATTTCTATTTTCTCGCATTTTTTCCAACTTATGGAATCTAGCTTAGTTGCTGGATTTCCCAAGCAATCATAACTATCCAAATATCTTACTTGTTAAATTTCCACTAGACTACAACCAATTAATCAAAGAGTGGTGTCTTTCATTTTGAATTTTCTCTGTTTCAGAAAAACATTAGGAGTTTTTCAGACTCGGTCTCAACTTTTTAACTGTCTTTGCAACATCTGGATTTAACCATATGTTGCTGCTATATGACTGCTCCACCCATTTGGTGATTTTGTTCAGCAGTACTCGTCTCCTAAAATCCCATTTATGAACCCTAGGGGGATCTTCTTTATTTTTCCTAGCATCTTCCGAGGACTTGACAATTCTAGAACCCTTGTCAAAGGCCTTCTCCAAGAACTTTGTAAACCAATTTTCAGCTTGTTTTAACCTGCTTTT
This sequence comes from Pseudotsuga menziesii, assembly GCA_001517045.1. Taxonomy (NCBI): domain Eukaryota; kingdom Viridiplantae; phylum Streptophyta; class Pinopsida; order Pinales; family Pinaceae; genus Pseudotsuga; species Pseudotsuga menziesii. The sequence goes on along the minus strand of LPNX010015796.1, from coordinate 350,191 downwards.
CAAGCGCTATTATGTAGAACACGTTCTTTCTCCTACAGTCAGGCACATTAATATGCTGTCGTTCTGTGGGGATTGGTGGTTTGCAGTGAATCCTTTGGTGTGATGTTTTTGTCGATCTCAAATTATTTGAACCCAAATTTGGATTGTTTTTTTTCTTTTATGATATTAAGTTGTCATTGGTTTTTTTACATTCTGCCAATGTCATCCTTGATACAATTTTATTAGAAAAGGACATAGATTGACTTAATGGTGTTTAACAGATAGAGAAGGAATTGAACCTCCAGTCAAAAGACCCCCTAGTGAGTTTTTGTTAACATCTTCAGATGCCTTACCCAGACAGCTTTTTACCCTTCTCAATGTTGATTCTTCTGCAGCTGTATGGTGCCTTAATTCATGGATAACAGGGAATTTCTTCATATCACTTGATAAGGCTATTTCAATCCATGCTGTAGCAGAATCCCACATCTATGAGTAATAAGCCACTTTTTATTTTACATCTCTATCAATAGGAACACTGTTAGTCTAGGATTCCATATCGACAACAAACTTAGATATCCGCTCGGGTAAATTCATGAAACCTTCTATAGAAGTTTCAAGAGCTTCAGGTTTTGCTAAAGAACAAAGTTCAGCAAGGTTTTTGCATCCGGTACAAAGAACTTTCAGTGAACCTCTATGAAAAACATATTTATAACGATGGAATAACACTTACTACACTCGGTAAAAGTACATAAGAGTAATACTCGATACAAGTATCCCGAACAAAAACCAGTAGATGACATACAATTAAAGGATGAGAAAGATGTTGGCGAAGGCAAGGTTAATTTCCCCTCTTTTTCGACTTATGTCCATGGCTAATTTGGCAAAAATGATCTTGGATATTTCCATGAAATCAAGGTTGATTTCCCCTCTTTTCCGGCTTATGTCTAGGGCTAATTTGACAGAGATGAAGCACCGGTGCTCACAGACCCAGCTGCGAACACTCCGTCCCAGGAGGTAGAAGTGGGGAATGTGAAGCTTTATGAACACAAAAAACAAACCCTCCTTAAAAAGCAAACAACTGAGTGAACACAGCCAAAAAGCAGCTGAAACCGTTCAAACCCTTAATCAGGCAAGGCAAATTCAGGGTGTTTGGGATTATCATACAATGAAAGGCATGAATTTCAATCGTAGATACAAAATATTCTAAGCTATTCAGGGGTTTCGAAATGAAATTGCGTACCTGTGTTTTTGTAGTTCTGTGGTTGTTTGAATAACAATTCCTGCAACTTCTCTGTGCAAACCCACGCAACTTCTCTGTGCAAACCCATTTATGCAGTAGGGAGGGGCGGTCGCCATGAGAAGATGTTCAACGACCTCCAAACCGAGAATAAATGCCAGACTCAATAATCAACAATCACTGCAAAGCTAGAGTTTACTATTTTTTCTTTCAATCTTGTGTAGGTATGGGAAGAGGTACGATTCAGTCTGCGAGCTTCTGCATAGATTCAATTCTTTCGTGAAGAACGTGGAGTTGATCAAATAAATGGTATGGGAAGAGGTACGATTCAGTCCGCGAGCTTCTGCACAGAGGTATGGGAAGAGGTACGATTCAGTCCACGAGCTTCTGCACAGATTCAATGCTTTCGTGAAGAAACAACATGAAGCTTAAAACCAACACACAGCCGAACCTTAAAACCAACAGACAAACATCAAAACCAACACGCGGCCGAACCTTAAAAGAACAGACAAACATCAAACATGTGGCAGCATCCGATTCGATCTATAGACGACGAAAAGGAACAGTTGTATTCTGAACTTCTTCGGAGAAAAACACCTAACGGCGTAATTACATCCTTCAAAAACTTTTCCATGTAATACTTCCATATAACCCACCCAAAATACACAAGTACTCTTACATTATTCTCATAAATGTTTCAAAATGATCAGTCTGGGAAACCCAAAGAATCTCTTTTCAAATCTTTCAAATTTATTATTAAGTCTGGTAGCAAACAGGTTAGTGATGCCCCAAAAACAGGGCATGATACTCTGTCTTATGCGTGGTTACTCAAAAGTTTTGCTGGTGGACTTGGTTTTTCACAGCAATTCTTATTATGATGGTATTTGGTTATAAGTTATACTACCACAATAAAGAGAAACAAATCTAACACTAACATTAACATTAACATCAAATGGGAGGCAAGAAAACTCATGCAATAACAGAATAAAGATTGCTCGCGGGTAAAGTAAATATTTAAATAACAAGTGCAGAAGACTCAGTTTTAACAAAAAAAACAAGAGAAAGAAGATTGATAACTCAATTTGTCATCACCATAAGTGAGGAAGAACCCTCGGCGTTCTACGACTGACTAGATTTTAGGAAGATAAAAAAAACCAGACAGGTAACCCGTAAAAAATGGGAATCATAATAAAAAAAATTGCAGTATACCAGTTTACATCAATCGGACGAGTAAAAAAAGAAATCAAGACTCAAATTTTTAGATCTTAAATAAAAGCCACGGTGGAAAATGGAGGAATCTATTTCCAGATCTACACAAAATACCAAAATATTGGCAATGAGGAGATCATCTTTCATATCTAAGTGTATGCAATAAGAGATTTCCAGATCTGAATGCATAAACAAATCGCATGGAAGTAGAGATCCATTTTCAATCCAAATGTATAATCAAGTTGCAAGAAAAAGATACGTAAAATGATTTCTAGATCTATACAAGATCAAATCAGAGTCTATCAATTTCGAGATCTTGCAAAAACGTAGGCAGGAAAGGCATAATTCAGATAAAATGTGGGCATGCAATACATGTTCTAGATATTTATAAAATGAAGGCATAACGAAAGTTCCAGATCTTGCAAAAACGCAGGAATGAATGGCATAATTCAAATAAAATGTGTGCATACAATATCTGTTGTAGATCTTTATAAAATGTAGGCATAATTGTAAATGTTCCAGATCTTACGAACGCTGGCATAAACAAATGCTCCAGATTTTTAACAACATGCCCGCATAAACCATTACTCCAAATTTTTAACAAAACATAGGCATAAATAAATACTCCAGAATTTTTAACAAATCCTTGGATCTGGTTCTTCAAAATAAAACACAATGTTTTTCAACAAATCCGTGGATCTGGTTCTTCAAAATAAAACACAACGATTACAAAACATCTTATTGGAAGGAAGAACCCAAAGTATAGATCGCAGATCATTTGGGAGAATGAAATGCCAAATCGAAGATCAACCAGAACTTAATCTCTATTGAAAAACAGTCAAAGAAGAAATCAAAGTGTTTCCTATATCTCAAATATAGATAGCATGATTGGTGTATATATACATATATTTAACGACAAAAGATAAATAGTACACAGTGATAAAATTATAACTCTAATAGCCAATCAAGTTTCAGATCTGAAATTCAACCACCCTTCAGATCTGGATTTGAAAAGAAAAATAAACTATACATTGCAATGATTCTTGAAACTATAGCCAATACAAATTGTAGAAAAAAAAATTTCGAAGATTCCAATACTTACTTGAAAAAAATAACAACTTGGAGATTCAACTCCTCCCAACCATAGGAGGCAGCAACTCAACTGTTTGCTCCGCTCCACTCCCGAGCTGGATCACCAACCATGCACCAGAACAACAAGACACTTCCTCGCGGCACTCAATTTCGAGTTCGTAACAAGTTCTCACGATGGACTTATAAAAAAATACAAAAACGCTCAACAATCATTTTTCCCATGCACAACACAGCATCCCATGCTATTCCAGTGCACTCATATAAATAATTTTGCCCAGGTCTTATGCCATCCCAATCAAATCTCCAATCAGATCCCTAAATCCCTATGATTTAGGATATTGTCTGTTTGTTGAGCTTTGGATTGGATTTGATTGGTATCAATCACTCTTAGCTTGCTTACACAAGTTCATTGGTGCCATGGTTGGTGTCCCCTCATGTAGTTGAGTTCTCCAAGTGTCTTTCTCTTTATTAATAAATAAATAAAATGTTTGTTTGTGCAAATGTTATTTCAGTCTTTGAGTTTTTATAACTCATTACATAATAATAATAAAAAAAATTTCAAAACATGAAAAATAAAAATAATGTCATGGGGGTATTACATTTTGGCTTCGTCTTCGTGACGATATTGAATTTTTATTGTTACTGATTTTTAAGTCACTAGTTTTTTTAATGATAAAGTTTAGAAAAAAAATAGTCATAAATAGAAATCCTAAATGAAATTAAAAAAAAAAATTATATGATGAGAAAGTAGATTGAATGATGAATCTATTGGTATAAACTCCGATAGGTAATTCTCATTTTTTGCAGTTTTTCAACCTTTCTAAAGCCAGACATTTCTGAAAACTGCAAAAATGGTGCTGGAAATGTTGACTAAAAACCTCTCGGCTGAGAAAATATCTTGGCCGAGAGATTTAAATTTTCTCAGGCGAGAGGTATTCTCGCTCGAAAACTAACCCAAAGTTAAGTAAATCTCTCGGCCGAAAGTTATTTTAAACTCTCGGACGAAAAAATAAAATATATCTCAGTCAATATTTTTCTTCGAGAATCTTTTTATGGGCCCACCATTAAACTCTGGTGATTCCGATGGGATTCCAAACTTCTCTCCAGAGAGGTGTATAAATAATCTCTCGTCTGAGAGAATTTTGATCTATCTCAATCGAGAAGTTGTAAACTATTTTTTCAGCTGAGAGTTGCAAGGCATTTTTCCGCCAAGAGTTGCCATAACGTGTTTCAACCAAGAGTTTGCAGAACATTTTTCCACCGAGAGTTTACATAACGTTTTTTGGTCGAGAGTTGGCATAGCGTTTTTCAGCCGAAAGTTGGTAGAGCAGTTTTCAGCCGAGAGTTATTATATCCATATTGTAGTTGGAAATTCACATATCAATTTTTTCAGATTTGCTGAGATTTTGCATTATTCTTCAGGCCACAAATTTTTATTTTTATCAAGGTATTTTCTTTAACCCTTGTTTTATCAGGCTATTATTTTTTTCATCAAACACCTTCTATGAAAACTAAGACTATGGGGAGATATCCTTCTTGACAAGCGAGAGCATGGTAGTTTTAGATTTTTTTTATCATTCAACCATTAATGACAGCAAGCATTTTCTCAAGGTTAACTGAGCCAGTTTCCCAACACGTCATTTTCATGACTTTCTTCTGCAAAGTTTATCCTGAAACCCTATTTTGGCAGATCCATATCTTCTTCCTCATGAACGTTCAAGTCGATCTAAAGATGTGGACAGGTAGAAAAAACACCCATCTGCACAATGACCATATGGTGTGGTAATTTTCTTCAACCCACAAGCTATGGCGGTCATTTCCTTGAGGCCACTTAGGTAGATTTGATACTTTGGTATAAAAGCAACTTGGACCCCTGTTTTGGCAGGCTGTTAATTTTGTCATCAAACACATTCTGTGAAAACTAAGACTATGGAGAGGTATCCTTCTTGACAAGATAGAGCATGGTAGTTTCATATTGTTTTAATCATTCACCCATTAGGTACGGAAAGCATTTTCTCAAGGCCACCTAAGCTAGTTTTCCAACACTTAGTCATTTTCAAGCCCTTTCTCCAAAGTTTATCCTGAAACCCTAATTTGGAAGATCCATAACTTCTTCCTCAGAAACTTTCATTTCAATCTGAAGATGTGGACAGGTAGAAAAAACACCCATCCACACAATGACCATATGGTGCGATAATTTTCTTCCACCCACAAACTATAGCAGACATTTCCCTGAGGCCACTTAGGCATATTTGCTACTTTGGTTTAAAAGCAACTTGAACCCCTGTTTTGGCAGGCTGTTACTTTTGTCATCAAACACCTTCTATGAAAACTAAGACTATGGAGAGATATCCTTCTTAACAATCTAGAGCATGGTAGTTTCAAATTATTTTTATCATTAACCCATTAGGTGTTGCGGGCATTTTCCTAAGGCCACTTGAGCCATTTTTCCAACACTTAGTCATTTTCAGGACTTTCTCAAAAATTTATCCTGAAACCCTATTTTGGCAGATCCATAAGTTTTTCATTAGACATGCTTAATACAAATTGAGATCATGTTTAGGTAGAAATATCAATAGCGTACAATTTGACCATATGTTGTGGGCATTTACTTTAACGGTTAACCTATGCTTTAAATATGGTGGGCATTTTCTTGAGACTACTTCTAGGTAATTTTACTTTCTTTGGTGCAAATCCTTTTTTTTGCATGTACCTATAACTTTTTCGTACAATTGTGCTTAGAATGTTACTCTTGTTAGGTTTTTTGTTATCATTTTTTCAATGTATGTATGTAACTCCCAATTCTCATATCTTTTCATGCATTGGTTTTTAGGTTTTAATTCCTTGAACATGGGAAATCGAAGGAACTGTAGAAAAACAACATGATCACACCATAACTGATGAAGAGGCAAGGAAGGACAAAAAGTGTGAAAATATGAGAAAGTTAAGAGAAAATAAAGCAATAGAAAGAAATGTGGAGGCACTTGGCGGTGACAAAGAAATGCAAAATGTGAACCTCACACATGGTGGTGATGAACGAATGCATATTGTCGAGGAACACGTTGATGAAATAAATGAAGAGCATGGAGGTGACGAGGAAATGATAAATGTGGAGCAAACTATGGGTAGCGTCGATATTGAGCCCATGATTGGTGAGTAAATAAATTTTGATATATGTTTATAAATTTTATTTAAATATAATATATATATAAACTTATATATATATGTATATATTTAATTTGAACGAACTCACAATTAGCTAAATTCATATATTTATTTTTATGCAGGGTTGACATCCAACATACAACATCCTACCACACTTACCAATTCACAGAGATTAATTAGAAGCTGCAACAATATCGTCATTAACAATATGTTTTTGGAGAAATGGATTCAAGTAAAATTGAAGAAATGGGACCTCTGATGCCTGATCATACAGCTCACTATAGAGTTAAAAAGATAGTCAAAGAATATTTTGAAGGTATTTGTGTCATAGAACAAGCTCAATTGTTAAATATGTTGTTAACGCGAAAATGTCTAAGAAATGCAATGACATTATTGGGCATTAAAAATGTCAAAGAGGCTAAATCAAATGAGATTGTATCACAAAATTTGACATCCGTCCTTGCATCACTTTCAAAAAAATGATCTCATAATTACATGGTTGTTCGTAAATCTATTCTAATAGGGGTTGTGGCAAAAAACACTGTAAACAATCATTTGTTGTCTATTGCTGCAAGAATGTTAAAAACATCAAGAAAAAGTTTATGGAAGCATAAAAATGCTAAAGTTCAATTAGATGAGGATGATGAAGTTGCATGTTGGGGTGTTATCTATAGGCAACCTTACCAAGATAGACTTCCAGATAATGTGAGAGACAGGGTGAAAGAGTTTTGGCATTTAAACTGTCATGTCTTACCAAATGAAAAGGATGTTGTGCGACGTCGTATATCAGAAGGAAACTATGAAACTCATGCCAAACACATAACATAGATCACTCAAGTGGAAATGTTCAAATTTTTTATGGAGAGTAATGTTGATGAGAAGATTGCCCTTAGCACATTTGTGAAGCTTAAACCATGGTATGTCAGGCCCATCGTTTTTCGTGACACATGTTGTTGTCGATACCATGTAGAATTTGAATTATGTTATGAGACATTTCTAGATTGTGGCATGCAATGTTGGACAAATAACCCCCCTCCTGTGAGTGTTCGTGAATTTGTATCTAAACTACTATGTGCATGAGAGAATGATCAAGTATTCTATAAGAAACAATGCGTTGGGGGTAAAAAATGTGGGGAATGTTTTGATTTGGCCCTTTTTAATGCTAACTACCACATTGATGAAAATGATCCTCAAATATCAAATCGCATTGTGAAATGGAAGAGGTATGAATATGTTGATTATAATCATGTTACAGATTCAACATCAACATCGAGAAATATTAATTTAGTTGAAAGTGATATCTCTTTGATAGATTTTATGAATTTGTTTAGGGATCAAATATATAAATATATCAAGCACTCTCACTTAGCACGATGGTAGTACTTACAGTTCAAGCAATCACGAGATGTATTTGGAAAAGGAACAATATTATCCATTGTCGATTTTGCTGAAAATTACACTTTCACTCCACAAAAGGAGATACAGAGTGAGTATTATCATTCATATCAGGTATCTATACTTGTTAATATTATGTATAGACATGCAGAGCTTGATGTTGGTTTTGATAGCAGTGAAAATAATCGTGAAGTGATTAAGGAGTATCATTTCTACATCAGTGATGATTGTACACATGATACATGTTTTGTCCAGCATTGTTTTGGTATGATTTATAAAGAATTATCAAGACGAAAGATCACTTTTAAAGAACATTGGGTGTGGTCAGATGGTTGTGTTGGTCAATTTAAATCAGCATGCTGATTCTTATGGTTGTCTCGCCTTCATAGAAACACGGATGTTCGCCACACATGGAGCTTTTTTGAAACGGGACATGGAAAAGGAGAACATGATGGTGCCGGGGCCTGCGTGAAACGTGCACTTAGGAGATATCAAATGAATCACTCTGCTTCGCACCTTGAAAATTCAAGCCATGTTGTTAATTGGTGCAAACAAACTTTGAGTTGTGAATTCAATGAAATGATGGGTAACGTGAGAAGGTTTTTCTGGAATATTTCAATGGGTGATGTTGACAGATCAATGCCACATAATTGTACTGCAATCCTAAAAACAAGGGGCTTACACTCCATTAGGAGTAATAAAATGGAAAATATACACGCAATCGAGAAACGAAAGTACTCTTGCTTTTGTCTTGCATGTATTTATGATGTAGAGTCCTTGGATGAGTGTCAAAACCAGACTAACAAATTTGTGAAACCATGGAGACACTAAGAATTGACACCATTGCCCCCATTTGGAAATATCAGTGATGTAGAGCACAATAATGAAGTGCTTTTGATTGACAAGATTATGATCGTGTTTCTGATTTGGTTAGAGAAGGTGATGTATTTGTTGTCAGTGCACTAGTAGATAATCTAGAAAAAGTGCATTATTATTTATTGAGATGCACTAGGTCAAAAAGCATGTTGATGCAAGAATTTAAAGACCCGTCAAATTATACGTATGGTGTGGGTTCAGTGGTTATAATGGGACATTTCTTTGCAGAAGTAAGGAAATGTAAAGACCATATTATTTTTCAAGACTATGAGTCAGATGTTATATGTGCTCAATACAGTCATTTGGTCATAGCAGCCCGATTGTAGTTGAAGGCAGTGAAGAGTAGGAAAAATTCCAAGCATCGACAATGGAAATTGTCGATAGAAGATCATAATGCATTCTTGATAATATGCCACTGGCACATTTCGTATGAATAAAAAATACATCAAGGTTGACAAATTTTTGTTCTTTGATTCTGGGGTGGGTGGGTGGGAGGTTCCAAATGAGCTTCCACCTTCACGGGGTTGGCCTCGTCAGTAGAGAATATATATATAATTCTCAAAACTAAGAGAAGCTCATTCTCATTCTTATTGTTCACATGTAGAGGGAAACAATTAAAGCAAAGGAGTATAATATATTGAAAAATTATTTTCAACTTTATGTGAAGACAACCTTTTGTAATTAAATGGAGGGCATTTATGTGAAATGAAAATAAGTTGGATTTAGAACAAAATGAAAGAACATTAATGATTACACCTCCATTGCATCTGGTTTCATTTTCATTAATATTTTTTTTATACAAATAGAATGGTTACATACAATGATATCAATTTTAGCAACCTCCCTCTTTGAACTTCCTCAAAATTACTTAATTTTTGTGTGCTCAAAATGCCGATATATTCAATAGAAAAATCCATTACCGTAACCTTATTTTACGAGAATTAAAACCAATAGTGTATCTAGTTCTTGATTATAAGTTTCGTTAAAGCTCAAAGTGCTAATATATTCTATAGAGAAATCCATTACCATGTAACCTTAATATTTTACGATCATTAAAACCAATAGTCTATATTTCTTATCAATAGTTATTGATTATAGATGATCAACTCATAGTATTGATGAGCCTATTCTTCCACCATGCTAGATATAGATTATAATGAACTACATTTCCTTATTTGAAAATATCATTTCCCTTTCTTTGTATTTATCATGTCTAAAGGGTTTCCATGACATTTAAATCATTAGTTCCTTTTGAAAAGTGTGTTCTATTGTAGGAAAACTGTGTTCTATTAGTTCCTTTTGTTTGGGTGCAAACAAGATTCATACATGTAATATTCACAAAATTTTTACAACAAAAACCTTGTCATAGTCATAAGATAGGTTCATGCAATCTCCTTATATTATGTGCACTAAAGAATATATTCAAACCCTAACTCTAAACTATTTCAGCATGCTCATACATGCCAACTATAAACTCATCTTACATTCCTATATATGAGTTTCAAAAAGACAATAAAGCAGTTTTGAAAAATTAAAACTATTTATAATATGGACACATGACTTAATGATACATTTTGATGCATTGATTATCTTGGTAATATGAGTTTATTAGTTCCTTTTGTTTGGGTGAAAACAATATTCATCCATGTAATATTCACAAAATTTTTACAATGGAAACCTTGTCATAGTCATAAGATAGGTTCATGCGATCTCCTTATATTATGTGCACTAAAGAATATCTTCAAACCCTAACTCTAAACTATTTCAGCATGCTCATAAATGCCAACCATAAACTCATCTTACATTCCTATATATGAGTTTCAAAAAGACAATAAAGTAGTTTTGAAAAATTACAACTATTTATAATATGGACACATGACTTAATGATACATTTTGATGCATTGATTATCTTGGTATGTTGGTGTTTTTGGTGCACTGAAAAAATAGCTCATGCACATATTGGTATGTTAGTCTTTTTGGTGTGCTGTAAAAATAACTCATGCACATACTCAAAACTTCGAAAATAGGGTGATGAAAAACAAGAACATTATGTTGCATGAATAGTGATGGTGATAAAATACAACAATTTTAGCTTCACAAATGTGTCAAGGGTGATCTTATCCCCATTATTTATGTCATGAAGATTCTAAAACAATTCCACTAACTTGGCATTAGTTTCACACTCATCAAGCTTCATATATGAAAGTGCACCATGCAACCTTTTCATTCAATGTATATATGAAGATGGCAAAACACTTTTCACCTTATCCCTCATAGTATATGGAGGTCTATCTTCATATGGAAGCTTAAAAAATTAACCCAACAACAAAGTTCATCATCTACATCTAATTGAACCATAAATATTTTATGCTTACACAATAAGAACACACTCATTGACATTAAATGCTTGTAACATTTACCTTGTTTTATTATTTGTATCCCTTGAAAATGAGTTCTGATCATAGCATTTACATTTATGTATTGTCTTAAATTTTATTTGCAACCATGTTCTCAAATAAAACAAGGAGTGGTTTAAAATTCTACATGAATTATGTGTCAAAACCATACCAAAAAGATACATCTAAAATTTATCATTTTGCTATTAAAAAAGGGTCAATTTTACAAATACAGATTACCATTCAAATGTAACTGTTCATATTCAACAAATTAATAATTACATATATATTCAATGCAGCCGTCATTCTTGATATCACAGTGCAGCCCCCATTCTGGATAATAACCGCAGTAAAGATGATCATAACCTGTTGTACATGGTGCCAAAAAACCTGGATAATACGATGCATAAAGATGATCATCAGTAGTACATGTCACTGAAAAGTTGCTAAACACTAAGATAGTAAAACAATGTCAACAAAGTAAACTCTGAATACATAACAAGAGGACCCTAAACCCAAAATTCGCCAAACCTAAACTATTGCAACATCTGGAAGGAATAAAAACAACTTCAAAAGAGAAAACAAATAGAAAGAAAACTAAAAAAAGTTCAGTTTGATCATCTCAATCACTGGTTTTTGCTGAAATAATCAACAGTCAACAATAAATCAAAAATGCAAAAAACACACAGACATATTGTCAACAGTAGCAAAGGATGATAGTCAGCTCTGGAAGCTCAGATTTCTGGGTATGAATGTAAACCTCTGGGCATGAAAAAGGGGAGATTCATCAATTGCTGTGTGCTTTTCTCTGTAGGCTATTTGAAGCAAAGGTTTTCTACACGTGTGTCTAGCCATCTAATCTTGCATTCATAGGTAAATTTCTGCATGTATGCATAGCGTATTTACTCCCATCCATTCATAATTTCTAGACCTGTTAGAAGCCCCAAGACTCCATATTCTGAATACGGTTATTGGCACTAGTCACTCACCTCCAACCATCCTAAATAACTAAATTTAAACAAATCATTTAAATTTCTTTTTTACTAAAACAAATCTTCATTAAATACTAAGCCTTCATTGCTTGAGCCACTATATCATCACTACAGAAATGGCCATGTAAATAGAGGGATTCAACAACTCGATCATAGGTATTGACAACTACTTCCCCCATAACATAAAATCACCCTAGAGAGAATGCTACATACAACAAGCCATTTCCATAAAATCTCTATTGCTTCAATGAGCTATTCCATCTTGTTGAGAGATTGGATTTATTTTTCCTCTTCTGTACTTTACTGGTAGATTTTTGCAAAATATTTAGGGTTATATATTTCATAGAGTAAGTGGTTCTTTAATATATCCATTTGAAATTTGTACCATCTTTCCTTCAAAACATTGTGTAAACCCTAGAAGGGGGCCTACAATTCATTATTTCATTTGAAATCTCAAACATCTTGGTGATGGTAGTTTCCAACACATATTGGTGAGAAAAGAGACCAAGCTTTTGACTTTAGAGACAACCCTACATATAAGACTAGAATGGGAGTCTCTACCTACAACTTTCATGCTAGGTATATGTATACATATAGATATGTGTTCTCACACTTTTTCAAATAATGCCACAACTCATTTTCAGATTGAAATTCATTTGGCTAATTGTGAGGCATGAAAGGAATTGAGCTATGTGAGATATTGACAACTTCAAGCATAGTTGTAAACTTGGTTGGGAAGTTGTTGAATATCATGCACCTTCCCAGTGAACAATCTGAAAATATCATGACAACCTTTATTGGAATTTCCTTCATCCTGTCTCTTTTTTAAGGGAGCTATTGATATGAGGCAATCAAAGCAATCAGTATGAATTTCCTTCTAGTATGAAGGGAGCTACTGATAAATGCACAACACTGAAGACACAGGAAAAAAATAAGGCGGGTGCACGCCATATTTAGAGAATTTGGTTTATTTGATGATGTTCTTTGTGAAACTGGTAATAATTTTATAGGGAGCCTGGATGGATCCTCGGCTAAAGTATTGTTTCCCTGTAGATTATGAAAAGAGCTCCGGCTTCTGCTGCTTATTGTGTAGATAGAGACCTCAGAAAGTTCCCTACTACAAGATGTGTTGAAGGGGAGCTGCACAAAGTGTTTTTCAACTCTGAGCAGTGAACTGAGCAAATTGAGGCCAACAAAGGCTGAGTCAGTGCCACTACGACACCTTACAGGGCAGTTAAAACCATTTTTGAAGAATTGTTTTTCATATGTGTTTTATGTTTAAAATATTCGTTAGTGTCTGGATTGAGTCAGAAAAGAACCAAACATTATTATTTAGAACCATCACAATGCCTTTTCCAATGATACTGAGTTATTCAAACTATGCTTTTGTGCAAAGATGTCGTTGTTCAAGTACTATGAGCAATCTCTTGAAGTTGGTTTCTCTCATACCAGTGATAAATTTATAGGGAGGCTGAGGAAATGGAATAAAAAATAGTCGAGGTTGTTACCAAAGAGGAGGGGTCCTCATGTCCTCATGTCAGGTGACTTAGCTGGGTACCTTGATGCACTAATGTAATTGCATAACTGATGTGTTTTCACTTCCTGTGGAAAAAATGAATCATTAGCTATTTTGGTCACTTTGATGTGGATAGGACCATTGTGATTCCAAGCACTGACAAATCCTTTACTTCAAGTAGATCCATCATACTTGAGCCATGTGAAAAATTGTCCAAAAGTAGTTAGAGATGCATTCATTCTCTCTTATGCACATTCAATATGGTGAAGGTGTAAGAGGTGAGGCTCAAATGGCCAATATCTATGCATCAATAAACTAGTATTCAAAGGAAGACTGATAAATTCCATTAACACAGTTATATTGAATGTAATGCAGATACCATAGGATTGTGAATATCTGAGGCTCCACAAACTAGTTGGGCAGTCTAGAAGTGGTTCTAGACATCCAGGATCAAGGAACATGCCTAACAGATACAAACATAAATGTGTTCAAGTTAAGAAATGATAATATGTAGCTGGTGGTAGGAGAGGACGTAGTTTTAAGTTAAATCATTCCAATGCAATATAAAGCTCTAGTAAAACGGTCCCGAGGAAGCAAATGGAGGAAAAAACACTCATGGAATGGATTGAGAAAGAGTGGATAGGGATTCTAAGCCTTTCTCTAGGATGGATGGGTTTCATTTTTAGGTGGAAGGAGGATGTAGAGAGGATTCAAAAGAGTATATGTGGTTCTGGGTTCCTATTGTTCAGGAATAAACACCCTTATAACCTAGGGTCTAGGATTACCAAATTACTTCTAAAACTTGCAGACAATCAACTTTGAAGTACAGAAAGGAAATAGGAAGAGATGTTGGACTCACCCGATTATTGACAGTTGATCCAAGCTTTGTCTTCTCTCGCTTTGCTTCTCTCCAAAGCTTTCAGCGACGCACCTCCTTCACCTGCAAAGAGAAAATTCTCCAAGTACAAACTTATACATGTATATACGACAGGTTAGATAAATAACATATATAGTGCTTAATCAAATATATTCATCAACCATGATACATGAAAGAGACTCAACACAAAGTTGGAAAAAGAATTCTCTTTATTAACAATCAGTGAATGAGATAAGTGTACAACCCAACGCCTGAGACAAGGACTCCTCTGCAACCAAAGGAATTTGAGTTCTACTGCTCCAAAGACTTCTAAAGATATACCACCAGCAGAACTTTGCTCTCCAAGATTCGTTCTCCTAATGCCCTCCCCAAGGCGTCTATTTATACTTCGGGAAATAGAGCAGTTTTGAAGGTTGAGGAGGTTGAGACAGTTGAGATGGTTAATGATTAAGGCTCAACTAATCTACATTAGTCATGTTTTATATTTTTCAATGTCAAATGGATGTGTACGCGACTATTGATATAGGCAACCCACGTATGAAACACGAGTTGCTTTAAGGGAAAACTACGTACAGATCTGTACGCGGGTTGCAATGATAATAGTCGCATACAGTATGCGGGTTGTCAACAGATATAGTCGTGTGTGTACATGAGTTTCATTGGAGATAGTCACATACGACAATCAACATATAGAAATTTAAAATGGCAAGCTGGTCAAAGGGTAAATGCATCTCATGTCATGCCCATCTATAGTGTTTAGGTAAACTTCAATCCTAGAGTGTGATTTTGTGTACCAACATATGGAAAGTCGGCACTCAGACGAAGAAGTGTCATTTGGGTTGATAACAAATGCCCCCTAATCTGTGAGGTTAGAGGGAAGCGATGGCCGAAATACATTATAATCATTATCTTTGGAGAACTCAGAAGTCCAATGGAGCAGAGGTAGTACTTGAAACAAATACATAACAATGTCGTATTTGAGGATGCTATGTTCAATATACTGGAACACTAGATCCTTTACAATATTTGAGTACATCATATAGTACAAGTACAAGACCACGTATATTACAAAGGTGGATCGAAGCCACAATATACAATAATGATGAGTATTCAAAGATCTGGAGGCTGTGTAAATAGGTACAATATAGTCTTGCGTAACTTAGTCCATAGATAGGAAACTAAGGTCTTCATAAACAAATCCCAAAGAAATAGTACAATCCAAGCCATGTGAATAGATGTTATTGAAGTCAAACATGGAGAGGATTGAATAGATTGTCGATCAATAGGTGATAATCAACAACTGAAGCAAAGGAATTCACTAATAATGAGAGTGAATCCTGAGGTACAATCATAAAAAATCTAGGTCTTCGTCGTCCGGAAGTACTGATGCGGAACCATACTGTGATAAGGAAGGCAATAGATCCTCCAACGGATCACAAGAGTGACTAGGAACCGGGTAGAGGAAGGGAGACACAAGTAATAACAAATACAACAATGATGGGATCAGGATATAGATCAGACACAAGATTAAGTCCTTGAACAATGAGCACAACACAGAGATGACCCAAGGCAGCATTTTAACTTTACAGATAGAACAACTAAACTTATCTGTCATGTAGGAGACATGATCAGATTCCCCAGATAGAACTAACAAGAGGAGGACTAGAAACTCGAAGTAATAGCTGAACTGAAAGTGAACACTGAGACATGAGTATCAGAAAAAACAAAGAGTGCTTTGTTAAAGGATGACATGCTGCCACTAACTGAGAACCAAAGGAAAACTTCTTCCTTACCTTCCTTGTTAAATTTTAACGAGTCCAGGAAAGTCAACTTGGATCTCTCTTCATTTTTTAACAAGCTTGAAGAGAAGAGGAAATAATGCTTGATAGTGTCACTGATTTGTGGATTTTATGAGCTCGAACTAGTACATGCTCATTTGGTGTTTTCATGTTTAGAGAGTCTGAAAACTCCGAAGAAGACTCCAGGGGGGTCATTTTTCATCCAATTTAGTCACCTGAAGCTGGAAAAGTATAAAACATATCACAGAAGAACTCTCTTAACTTCCGTAGAAGAAAATGTGAACCTTTTTCATACTTAGTCAGGGAGGTCCGAAAAAGGTTAAATTACCACCTACCCAACGCTCCTTCAAGATCAGCATATAGCTTGAGTTTTATGAGTGTGAAGGAAAGCAAGATCACTTAGAAAGATCCATTCGAGTACGAGAAATGGGGCTTACAACAATAAACTCAATGCTTTGTTCTTAGTGTTTAACGAGCATGACAAAGACACAAAGTACACTCAGAATCTTTTTCATGTTTATGTCCAGAGCACGAAAAAGAGAAAACTGAGCTCAAACTGGGTGTTCCTTTTCCATAAATTTAGTCCCTCAGGTCCGGAAAAGTGATAAACCTGTACCTGAGAATACTCTTCTCAATTCTGTATAAAAGAGAGTGATCCTTTCTCGTATTATTCCTGTTAGTTTTTCAACATTTAAGCTAGCATTATGTTAGGATCTTTTCACTGAGAGAATAACAAGCACAACAATAACATAAGCACATCACATGAGACAAGAGACACAAATAGTTTTGATAGGGGAAACCATAAATGGAGAAATCCCCTCGACTTCCTCTAAGATAGTATCACCACAAGATGTGAAACCCAAAACAGTAAGATGACCTCCCAACACAACAGCAGCCTTCTGTCTTCTGTCAAGCCAAAGTATTTCCTTCTCCTAAGGTACGCCACACTTGAGAGAGCAAGTGATGTAATTCACAAGTGATAAATAGAGAGACTCTCACTCTCTATTTATATTCATCCATTCACTTAAGTTGCCATTTCACACGTAGGCTCAACCTAATAATTACTACTCGAGCCTACACGTTAATTAGTGTATAATAACTCAAGTGCCCCGAAACTGTGGGGACTTACCTAATGACTTGATATGACTTGATTACATTATTAATCCTCCCGATCGGAACATCGGGGTATGACCACATGACTCAAATACATAATAGAAACATCCCGGAATAAACATCGGGTTACAATACATAAGATACATGGAAGAATACATTCTGCAGTTACATATACATCAACACTCCCTCTTAACTAGGAAGGTATTCTTTCGACACGATTTTCAGCACTGGTCTTCTTCTCTGCATCAACTGGATCATCTTTGTCTTCAAGTCATCTTCGTCTTCAAGTCATCTGGATCTGGATCATCTCTCGATCTGGATCATCATAGTACGTCATCACTGGATCTGGATCATCACTCGATTTGGATCATCATCACTGGACTGGATCTGGATCATCACTCGATTTGGATCACTACTGCTGGATCTGGATCATCACTCGATATGGATCTCTTGGAGTCATCATAACTGGATCTAGATCATAGCTTGATCTGGATCTCCACTGGTCATCATCATGTGTGTACTTTCTCGTCATAGGAAGTTCTACAAAGCCAGCCCTTTTTCATGCTGGTTGTAGGCCTAGCCCACAGGTAGGTCTTCGCCCAGCACTTACATCTGACCTGCTCGTCAGAAAGGCATGCCCAGCACTCACATCTGATCATGTAGTAAACTACAATCACATCAGAAAGGCCCAGCACTCACATTCACCAGCATGGTAGGCACAATCAACTACCATCTGTGAAATGGCTCAGCACTTATAATCACCAGCATGGTAGGACACACCTACTACCATTTGTGAAATGGCTCTGCACTTATATATGACCTACTCATCAGAAGGGCACAATCCCATCTAGGCTGGAACCACATCCGCTCACAATGATGAAAGAACTCTGTTCTTTTCACCCAGGCTGGAACCACATCCGCTCACAATGATGGGAGACTCTCATCCAGGATAGAACCATATCCGCTCACAATGATGAGAGATTTGTGCACTCACATCTGACCTGGTAGGAACTGAATCCTACACCCTCGTCAGAATGGCCCCCTGTCCCTGAATGAGCTACCTGGTAACGAACCAGGCGCCTCCACTCTCCCGGAGAGTGGCAGTTGCCCTTACATTTGTCCTACTCGACAGAATGGCCAGCACTCACATCTGTCATGGGAGGAACTTAATCCTTTAGCCATAACCAGAATGGCTCAGCCCTTACATCTGACCTACTCGTTAGAATGGCTCTCTCAGTCCCTGACTGAGTGTTCCTGGTAACTGACCAGGTGCCTCCATTCCCAGAATGGCAATCAACACTCATATCTGACATGAAAGGTACCAAATCCTCTCACCATGACCAGAATGGCTTAGCCCTTACATCTGACCTGCTCATCAGAATGGCTTTGAATCTCTAGCACTCATATCTGACATGGAAGGAACCAAATCCTCTCACCATGACAGAATGGCTCAGCCCTTACATCTGACCTGCTCGTCAGAATGGCTATGGATCTCATCACTATCTCCTGGAAGGAACCTCGATATGGAGAACACCAAGTCTCTCTCTGAAGTACTCGAACTTCAGCCTAGCCAATGGCTTCATCAATACATCAGCTATCTGTTCCTCCATCGCAACATACTGGAGCTTCACTGCTCCTCTCTGCACCATATCCCTGATATAGTGATACTTGATCTCGATATGCTTCGACTTGTCATGGAACACTGGATTCTCTAACAACTTTACGCAACTCTGGTTGTCACAATGTATACAAGTAGCATCCAACTGGAGATCAAATATATCAGACATTAGCTTTCGCAGCCATACTGCCTCACAACTAGCTGAACAAGCTGCAACATACTCTGCTTCAGCTGTACTCAGTGCCACACACGATTGCTTCCTGCTAAACCAAGAGATCACACCTGATCCCATACTGAAGCAACATCCCGAAGTACTCTTCCTGTCGATGGCACTGCCTGCCCAATCTGAATCAACATAACTCTCTAGGTTAATCTTCTGATTCACATCGTACTTGAGTCCATAATCAACTGTACCCCTGCAAGCTTTGCAACCATCAGGTGAACATGTCTCAATGTGTTCACAGCAAAGCAAATATCTGGTCTCAGGTACATCAAGGACCCAATCATTTGACGATACATCATAGCATCAACTGTCTCGGATGAAGCATCACTCAATAGCTTCATGTTCGATGCCATAGGTGTGGTCATGCAGTCCATCATCCCAAATCTCTTCAGGATCTCTACTGCATACTTCCCTTGTCCAAGGAAGATTCCATCTGTACTCTGCCACACCTCCATACCTAGAAAGTAATGCATCGACACATAACAGGAACATCACTGGTTTTCCGCCTTCAACCTTGAAGCAAAGGTTGGAATCCACTTTACTCTCAGTAAAGCCTAGAGTCATCAGTAATCTGCCCATCATGTTGTACCATGTCGAACCTTAGATCTTCTGTAGTCACTCCCTCTGAAGCGAAGCATCATACTCCCTCTATCTTCTGTGCTCCATGCACTGAAAACATTCTGTACCGGAGTGACAAGTAGCTTCCTATGCTACTAATCTTCTATGTGATCATCTAGTGTATAGACTTGCACCTTCAACCTTGTAGCAAAGGTTAAGATCTTCATCAATCTAATCATGTATGTGTTTCAACTCTTACTCTTCGTAGTCTAGGCCTTCCTTTCATGAGAAGCCTCACGCTATGAATCTTTCTTTGTATCCCACGATGTTTCCATCTACTGCATGATGGAACTATGAACTTCTCTTCAGGTCTCGATACTGCACCCTGACATCATTCTTCTTGAACTGGTCTTCCCTTTCTTCTTGGTGGCTGGAAGGTTCTGTATCAATGATGTCACTACACTTGTCATATTATTCTTTGTCTTTGAACTGTCGTCACTTGTTCTTCGGAACAAGTCTTCATTCTTCTTTTCTTGTAGGTGG
>LPNX010015796.1:215174-329532 GCA_001517045.1 Pseudotsuga menziesii | reverse complement strand
CATCGTTTCTTATCCAAATGCTAGGATGGATAAGAAGTTCTTCAAGAGTTGAGTTCTTCATATTCCTCATCGCTTGAGGGATATTCTTTGGATGGTGAGAGCTTGATCTTCAATTGCTCCCATCTTCTCTTCTCTTCTTATGAGTCAAGATTTCTAGAGTCTATTGAAAGTAATCACTTCCTTCTAGTACACATTCCTCACATGAATGAATTCCACGATCCTGGGAGGGCATTCAAGGTGGCCATCACCACTTTTGCATTCTTCACTTTTTCTTTTACCGCTTCAAGTTGTTCTTTGATTTGAGAGACTCTTATGACTGCATGGTCTCTGCATTCTGGATCTTCACATTCTGGATGGTTCATCATCCTCTGTAGCATGAGCATGATGTCTTCTTTGGCCTTGACCAAGTTCTTCTTGTGAAAGGCTTCTAACCTCGTCTCCCTATGAAACTGGAACCTCTATACTCAGGTAGGTGTCCAATCCAGTTTCTTCAGAGAGATCAGATACTTCCAGGCTTGGAAGTTGTCAACTTCCCCAAGCTTGTCACCAAGCTGATGTGATATATCATATTGAAATGAGAACCTCAAATGGAAATAGAAAAGGATTAGATCTTACCGATTTGAGGTGTCCGTCCTTGTCCCGGAGTTCGCTGATCTAGGGTTTGTCATAGAAACCCTAATTTTCAAAACTTGGAATCTTTCAGATCTGATTGGATGAACAAATATATCTCTTCAAATGGATCTGTCCAATGTACTCCTTTTCTGAAAACAGTGGAGGGAAGCTCCTGAAACAGGAAGCCCTATAACAGGTTAGCTCTGATACCATGTTAGTTTTTCAACATTTAAGCTAGCATTATGTTAGGATCTTTTCACTGAGAGAATAACAAGCACAACAATAACATAAGCACATCACATGAGACAAGAGACACAAAGAGTTTTGATAGGGGAAACCATAAATGGAGAAAACCCCTCAACTTCCTATAAGATAGTATCACCACAAGATGTGAAACCCAAAACAGTAAGATGACCTCCCAACACAACAGCAGCCTTCTGTCTTCTGTCAAGCCAAAGTATTTCCTTCTCCTAAGGTACGCCACACTTGAGAGAGAAAGTGATGTAATTCACAAGTGATAAATAGAGATACTCTCACTCTCTATTTATATTCATCCGTTCACTTAAGTTGCCATTTCACACATAGGCTCAACCTAATAATTGCTACTCGAGCCTACACCTTAATTAGTGTATAATAACTCAAGTGCCCCGAAACTGTGGGGACTTACCTAATGACTTGATATGACTTGATTACATTATTAATCCTCCCGATCGGAACATCGGGGTATGACCACATGACTCAAATACATAATATAAACATCCTGGAATAAACATCGGGTTACAATACATAAGATACATGGAAGAATACATTCTGAAGTTACATATACATCAACAATTCCACATGGTCCGAGAAAAAGATAGCCTACCACCAATGTGGATTCCCATTCATGTATTCTTAACGAGCTTGAATGGACAAGTTAACTTGGCAGTCAAGTCTATTTTCAAGGAGTCAGACCTGGGCCTAAAGAAACTTTATAAGGGCGGGGAGTCCTATAAAGGGATAGCTTGTAAAAAGAGACCAAAATGAGGCTCAATTTGGCATGAAAAATAGCTAAAAAGATTCCCCTATTCCTAAGACAGCTGCAGCATGAGTATCAAAAGACAAAATAGGTTCTAAATAGGGATACTCATGAAAGGAAGGCCCTATTCACGGAAGATCAATGGCAAATACAAGGAGCTAATGGTTAAAAATACCATAGTCCGTGGTCAGAATGTTAATTGCTAAGTTTAAGATGGAATAGGTATAAATGTATAATGCATGTGAAATGATAAAAAACCATCCTATATGAGAAAAAAACACCTTAAAACGATGACAAACATGTTACAAGGAAAAAATATATGGTATTAGTTTTATAAATTATGAACTATAGGGAAAAAACCCAATTGAAAAATAAATTTTCTATAAATAGTTAAAAACTCACCACTTGGATTTTTAGCCATGAAAGACAAGTTTTCACCTCTACCTTCAACTACTTGGTGTGGACAATCCGGTGGACCATTTCCAAATCCGCAAGTGTCAAGAAATACTACACTCCATGCTCTTCAATTTGATCCAAGCAATTATCAAAATTAGGCCCTAATTTCATGTTTTTAAGCGTCCTCAACAAAGAAACACTGTGTACATGGGTTTGCTATATTAAAAGTCACATACATGCATTCTGTACGTGGGTTGACTGAAGGACAGCCGCGTACAGTACACAACATGCCTAAATAGACAGTCGCGTACGCTGCGTGAGGTAGAAAAGAAGCATATAGAGTCAAAATTTTGAAATTCTATATGAAACTAAAGCTTTGCAATTGCTTGTTTACTAGGTTGAAAGATGGTGCTTGAGTGGAGGGAGCGCGAACATGAAGATATGGACCAAGAAGCACTCCAAAGTGCCCCCACCATGAATGTTTTATGTTCAAGTGGGTTGTTAAATTTTCTATGTACCTCACCTATGTGGGCCAATGTCCGCCTCTTAGAGTTCCTGATAAATTATTGGGATCATGACTTAGGCATGTTTGACCTTCAAGGTGAGTCCTTAGAGATTACTTCAAAGGATTTCTATTTCATTGTCGGTCTATCACAACGGGGGGCTCTGGTAAACTTGGAAGTCACCAGCAGATGCAATGACCCTCTAAGTGTCCAAAACTATATTGATATATACTGCGCACCAGGCACACAAAAGAGGGGTAGCTGCATCCCTATCGTGCACATACGTGATCTTCCTCTACAGGTACTGAAAAGTACAATAGTGAGGGTTGCAGGGTCATCTTCACTTCACCTTGTAACATGGAACCATATGAGACTAGCAGTGGATTGCATGCAGGGGGACCTATATGATTGGTGCTCGAGAGTGATCTCGATTATGAGAAAACAACTCTCTGATTGCAAGAGAGGCAGGAGGAAGAATTTTGGATATTCTAGCATACTAGTAGCTTTTTTCTTTGAGAGAGTGTCAAGATTGAGCCCTGCAGTACCCTTTCCAGTTCGTTCTTCTCGTCAGCCTAGGCTGAGTAGATGGGGAGATATCTTCCTCCGTCAGGGAGGTGGTGGCTCAGTGCAGAGTGTCTATGATGACGACTTCTACTTTTGGTGGGAGCGATAGTTTCCAACACTGGAGCAGTTTCCATATGCTGGAATGGATTTCCGTGGTGATGTAGACCTCATCCTCCCTCTAGGAGGAGCATGGGGAGAGTTAGGTAATTTTTTATTTTCAAATTTTCAAATTTTTATGAATTTTAAAATATAGAGATATATACATATGTATAAGAGTTCTAATCCTTTTAAAATGTCAAAATGCAGACATTGGAATAGTACACCCTGAAGGGCATCCACGCATGTATGTGTGTCCTGTCTTAGGAGAAGACCAAGGGATAATTAGGGTTCTGGAGGGGAAGCTGGCCAGGATTACCCAGAGAGTACCCACCTTACGGATTGAGCACATCCCAACCATCATGTAGGAGTCTGTGGTTGGTGTACCACCTGTCTGGATATGCCTTTTGAGGTGGGTAGCCAGAGCAATATTAGTATACATAGATGCTATTGAGGCTTCTGAAGCCAAAGAAGCTGAAGAAGTCAGAGTACAGGGTGACCGGGGGGACCAGGGTGGTCCAGCTTAGATCTAGGGCATTTGATGGACTTTGATCCATATTTTGTATATTTTTTGTATATTATACAGTTATGACTGGATCTAAGGATTAGAGACTTGACCTATCTATATGAATAGATATTCACATATATATATATATATATATATTTCGTCGGTTTATTTACAAATGTTTTTTATGTGTTTGTTGTATACTTTTATGGAAAATGTGTTAAATGCCAATCCAAGATGTAATTAGCGTATGCATCAGTTAATGAATTTTGATTCCTTGGAATATGATTGAATGTAATGAACTCAAAATGTCTTTCCAATAACCTAACTTGCATAAACTGACGCAATAGAATAGGGTTCCACACCTGATAATCCCGATTGAGCTAGGAAACCACCAGTTGAGAGTCCAGTTGGATTTCCAGTTGGGTGATACCACGTGAAAAAGCATCCCATAGAAGCTCAATGATGGCTCTATATTCAGCCACATTATTGGAAGCAGGACCTAAGCAAGTACCTCCTGAGGCAACTAACTGTCCTGAGGGCGAATAAATGACCCATGCAGCCGAAGCTAAATTACAAGTGCGGCGACTGCCGCCATCAGCAAAACCTACAAAACTCTCAGAAGACATCTGAAACAACCAGCAGATGGTATAAAAAATACAAACCAACAAACTAGTGTACATAAAAATACATACAATAAAATACAAGAAAAAGTGCTAAGCCTAAGCATAGTACTTTTTTAGGTAGATCCCATTTCTAGGCTTAGCCAGCTTATTCCCATCGAAATCTATCAATTCATATGCACCTTTCTTTAATACTTTTGACACGATATAAGGTCCTAACCACATAGACCTGAAATTTCCTGCCCCTATGGCTTCTTTGTCTTGGTCCCAGAGCAAAACAAGTTCCCCCTCAAAGAAAATTCGAGGCTTGACCAATTTATCATATTGGCTTTTGACGCTATTTTTATGAGCTTGGTTTGTTGTCAGCACATCTCTACGCTGTTCATCAAGGTGTTCTAAATGTAATAGATGTTCTTCAAGCTCAGTTGTATTTGGTAACACATGAATAGCAATTTTTAAAGACGGGATTTCACATTCAATCCGGGTAACAGCTTCCACTCCATGGACAAGTTGGAAAGGGGAGAAACTCGTAGCAGTTTTTACATTGGTTCAATACGCCCAAAGAGCAGGGTATAGCATGATATGCCAGTTTGAATGGGCTGCATTAATAGTACGTTTGAGGATAGTTTTCAAAGTTTTATTAACAACCTCGACTTGACCATTGGCTTGAGGATAGAACGAGGATGAATGTTCTTGTCTAAATCCTAGCATAGTGGTCAGTTCCGTCATCATGCTATTTTGAAAATGACTGCCATGGTCAGTGACAATCACCTTGGATATACCAAATCGTGCTATAATTTGATTGAACATGAAGAAATCTGTAGTTTCCCCGTTAGCTCTAAAGGTGGGCATTGCCTCTGCCCATTTTGTAAAATTATCCATAGCGACAATGATATATTTGTGCCCCCTAGTTGAGGCTAGGTTACACGTCACATAATCAATCCCCCACTTCATGAAGGGGCCCACCGAGATAACGGGAAATAACGGAGCGGGATGTGACCGCATTTTCCTGGTATAAAGCTGACAAGGATGACAATGCTTCACTGCTTCCACACAATATTTAAAGATTGTGGGCCAAAAATAACCGTCACGTAATATTTCGGGGCCATTACTAACCCAAATGAATGACCCCCCTACACTCCACTTGGGCATCATTTAGGACAATCTCTGCTTCCTCGTGGGTCAAACATCGACGCAAAACATAATCTACCGCTCTATGATATAAAATATCTCCTATGATGAGGTAGTTCTTGGCATGTAGGTGTAGTTTACGCCATTCCTCCCGTGAGAAAGCTGCAGGATACTTCAAAGCCTAGAGATAGATAAGTATATCTCCATACCAGGGATCAGAGGTGGAAATCAAAAATATGTGCTCATCTGGGAATGAGTCTTTTTCAATAGCTACATCTTCATCTACTAGAAATTCTGCAATAAGCTCAACAAAAGCCAAGGATTTTTTGTATTTGGTATACTGAAAATCCAAGTCAAACTCTTGGAGAATGACTATCCATTTGTTGAATTTTCCTCCAAATATTCGTTTGGACAAAACATACTGAAAAGGATTAACATCTGCCACTACCATTGTAGTCCTTAGTAAGATGTAGTGACGTAACCTCTGAATAGCATAAACAACTGCTAAGGCCAATTTCTAGACGTGGGAGTACCTCAGTTCAGGTCTGGCTAAAGCATGGCTAATATAGTAAATGACATGCTCTTGGAGCCTATCATCCTCCTGGACTAGGACCACCCCTATGGTCGACTTAGACACAGCCAGATACAATATAAAATCCCTAGAGTAATATGGCGGACACAATAATGGTGCCGACAACAAAGCTTTTTTCAATGCCTCGAATGTGAGTTGTGCAGTTTCATCCCATACAAATGGGGTGTCCTATTTTAGTAGGCGCATGAAACCCTTAGTAATCTTGGCATAGTTTACAATGAAATGTTGAAGAAAATTGGACTTTCCCTGCAGGCTCCGAAGTTTCCTGATAGAACGAGGAGGAGGCAGATTTACAATAGCCTCAACTTTTAATGGATCCACCTAAATACCTCTATTAGAAACAATGAATCCAAGTAGTCTCCCTGAATCGACACAGAACACACACTTGTGGGGATTCAAGTGAATTTTATAGTATCTGCATCGTTCAAATATCAAACGCAGGTGATCTGGATGGTCAATCCTCTTATGAGAATGTGCAAGAAGATCATCAAGGTAAGGTTTGGCAATGGCTTTGATATCATGGAAGGCAAAATTCATTGCCCATTGAAAGGTTGCCCCAACATTTTTCAATCCAAAGGGCATTTTTTTGTACGCGAAGGTACCCCAAGGACAAATGAAAGCAGTTTTATGTTGGTCTTCCAGTTTTATTTGAATTTGATTATATCCAGAGAAACCATCCATAAACGAAAAAACTTCACTTCCCGGGCAAGCATCAATAATTTGGTCTATAAATGGCATGGGATAGTTTTCCTTAAGACAGTCTTTGTTGAAATCTCTGAAATCAATACATACATGTATGGTCCCTTACTTCTTATCAACATGAATGGGGTTGGATACCCATTCCGTCAAAGCTATGGGATAAATAAAACCGGCTTTAAGCAGTTTTTCCACTTCAACCTTAACTGCAGCCGCTTTACGCGGGTTAACAGGTCTTAACTTTTTTTGAACATGTTTAGTGTCAGGGTATGTTCGGATCTCATGCTCGACTATAGATGGATCAATACCTGGCATCTCCTCATATGACCAGGAAAAAACGTCGCAGATTTCCTTAAACAAGGCGGTATAAATGGCAATCTCCTCAGGAGAGCAGTTTGCGCCAATATGTATATTTTCCACAACATCAGGATTTACAGAGATGTTGATAGGGATGGTAGCAGAAATATTTTCCATATTCCCCTCAGTAAACATTCCTTCACTGGGTAAGGGATTAATGGGCGTATCAACATCATCTGTCAGTCTCACATGAAACTCTTGATTCTCTATCCTACCTAGCTCTAGAAGAAAATAGGATCGATGATGAAGATCTTCACAGATCTTATCTTGTCCACACATGGCTTCCAGAATGGCTTCATCAGAAGGTAAAACCATATCTAAACAATCTGTCGAATGCAAAGAGTTTTTTGCCCAAGCAGGCAGATAGAATTCTTCCAATTCCTTTAAGACTGAGAGTGGAACCGGAATGGGATCAACAGTGGTTTGTGTGATAGCTTGATAAGCTACTTCCACTACCGATAGGGGCACTTCAGGTTCATGGTGGGTAGGGAGAACCCAAATATCAGTCCTATCAACAACCATAGCAATGGAATTTCCCACATTAGTAGAACCTATATAATTAATAGGAGCTAGAAGATCTAATGTGCCCATCAGTGATGCGTACATTCCAGCCCCTAAGCTCTGTGTAGCAGGTTTGACCTGATCAACTAATGGCATAGTGGACTCATTGGACTCCATGCGGCCTTTTCGAGTAAAATCGAGTTGGTCAACAGTAACCAACTTCCCTTCGTGTGGAAACACTACCACCCGAAATAAAACCGATGCAATAGTAGACATGGCATACGTCCAGCTTCTTCCCAAAAGAAAATTATAGTCCAAAGGTGCATCAATCACCTCCACCTCAACAGACACCGCTTTCCCTGCTAGCTTAATTTCAAAATCCGGTAGGATACCATGTGGACGAAATGACCTTCCATCGAAAGCAGTAAGCAGGGTGTTTGACGGGACCAGCTCTGGGGATGCAAGAGCTTACCAACATGATAAGGACATAACACATGTAGAAGCACCCTCGTCAACAACTACCCTTCCAATGGTCTTTCCACCATGGATGACATCTATTGATAAGGCTACATGGTAAGGTAGGTGAATTTTGACACCATAGAAGTGAAATTTCGCCATGAGACTCAATGAGTCCATACTGCCTAAGGCTGCTAAGAGTGCATCCTGCTGGGCGGGACAACTCTCTAACACCTCTAAAGCAGACATTGCACAAGGTGTCTTGGCTAAGTCTTCAACCACGGAGTAGTTGGATGCAACCCTAGCATTAGGATTATGCAAGGTCTTCTTAAAGACACCTTTCGGTATCTTGGGCATAGTCTTAGTAGGTTTCTCGATCGTGAGAGGGTTAGAAGTTTCACCTATGGACTTACCCTTCTCAAAGGTCTCTTTTTCATTGTTCTTATTCTTGGTCTGTAGCAAAGTTGAAGATCCAACCATGTTGATATAATTGGCGTCAGGGGCATTTGGGGTGCCCCCTGCTACATTCGAAGTTGAAGCAGAATTCTTCCCTTGGGGAAACAGATCCTTCAGGACAGCCAGTTGTTGAGCTTTTAACAGCTTCTGGGCTTGTTCCATAAGGGGAAAAAGATGGGTGAGGTGATCCTCATGGCACAACTTACATGGGAATTTCACCTTTTTCTTTTCTTTCTTGCCCCCATCAGCACTATTTGCGGGTTTCTGCTTGTTTTGATTTTCCTCCCCTTCTTTCCTCTCTTCTTTTTCCCACCGGGTTGCTGATTGCCCTTCTGAGAGGTTTGTGCAAAAACATTTGCATTTTGGGGTGAGGGGGCAGCCTTTGCTTCCTCCTCCATATAATATTTAATGGATAGTTGATGGAGCTGTTTGGCCAAAGATTCTACAGTGGGAGAATTAACGAACCCAACCACACCATCGGCATGGGGTCCAGGCTTAGGTTTCTCTGCATCATGTGTTGGCCTCGGTGCCTCAGGGATAATCTCATATAAGATCCCAGACTGAGAGTAAATCAAGTCAATTTGTTGGGCCCTGAGGATAGATTCTTCCTCAGTCGTCACTCCTGAAGTAGATATGTCCTTAGATATATAAGGCAATAGTGATTTAAGGAACCATTCAAGTAAGAATTCAGGAGGAATAGTGGCTTTAATAAGGCTCTTTCACCTCCTCCATTCTTGGATGTGATCCAAGATATGGGTAGCCTTGTTATGCTGGAAGGTAGATAATAAGTCCGTTCCGAAATCATATTGGACAGGAAGCTGAAAGTGGCTAAGGAATGCATTAGCCAAGTCCCAAAATCTACTAAACACAGCAGAAGGCAAATCAATGTACCATTTTGCTGCATTACTCGTCAATGTTCTTTGGAATAGCCTCAACCTAACTGAATCTTCATTTAGTGAGTTGCAAGAGCACCATAAATGAAAAGTGGTGGCATGAGCCCCAGGATCTTCACCAACTTTGCCTTCGAATTTTGGGATGTCCGAGGGAAACTTTTTGGGTATAAGCGACTAGGAGGGATCATGCCTCACCGGGTAATTCATCAGTTTAGACAAATCTAGAAAGTTTAACATTGCTAAGAAAGGAATCTTAGGTCGAATTGGAGCACTAAAAGTACCAGTTTGGGGATTAGAGGGACTTGCCCCCAAATTCCCATATGTAGAGGTGGGGTTGCCTACTACCACTGGTTGCGGAGTGGATGGATTACTTTGAAATGGATTCCATCCATAAGACACATGATTTTTGGTATGAGGTGCAGTATAAGAGGTTCTAGCTACCCCAGTTGAAACTAGGGTTTGAAATACAGGAGCGGGTATCCCTCCGCTAAAAAGCGAAAAGGGAGAGCTCATGAACGAAGCAGAGATCGGGGTTTGGAAACCTTTACCATAAGGGTTAGTGCTTCTAAACTGCACCCCTACATAAGAGGGTGGTGGGCCTACATATGGAGTGGATGGGGGTATGTTCCCCCCATTCCAAGGAAATCCTTGGACAAAAGTTGAGGATCCTATTGGACCACTCTGGGCAGTGTGTGCAAAGGAGGTTGGAACTGTAGGTACACTAGGAATCCCAGTGACCATACCACCAGAAGCACCTTCTAGGCTTGCGATAACTAGCGGTTTGACCACTCATCTCACTGGAGTTAAGGGCGTAGTAGGTATGCTTGATCTAGGGGTACTTACCAGGGGAGGTAGCAACCCTTCAGCCGGGATGGTTGAGGTGAAAATGAAAGAACTCTTTCCTGCACTAGACATTATTCTTCCCACATGGACACCAATAACGGGTGGATCAAAAGGATGAACCCGAACGATTACAGGATCATTTAAATCAGTCAAAGGTGTATTAAAATTCCTTGCAAACTCATCATCCTGCAAGTCTTCTATCTCAACTGTGTTCAAATTAAGATGTTTTGCCCTAATTTCTGGTTCACCCGAAACTTCACTAACTCCTATCGGTTCAAATGAGCCGTCTGTGTCTAATCTCCACCTTTGAGGGGGAGGTGGAGGTTCCAATGTGGTAAGAGGAGGAAGGTTTTGCAACCTTCTTGACCTTCTGATAGGTTGGTCCTCCACGATTGTAAATTTGATAATTCAAACCCTAAGGTCGGCTAAACACAGACAAACAACAGAGCAATCACTACGAAAAATCCTAAAGTCTCAACAGTCAGCAAGGGTAAAAGATATGCTTTCTTGAAGAAAGCTAAAATATAGTTGCTTGGAGTCCTTGAAGAGGTTCTTAGGCACAAGCAGAGGAATCACCCATTTCCCTCCTACACTTTCAACAAGGGTTACCTTCCAAGCCCGCCCAAGGTGAACCAGAAATAGCCTTCTGGTTTACCTATGTATGAACCCTAGATGTCAAGAGACTAGAGGCTACTTTAACTATACCGACAGTCTGGGGGGACAGTCGCAAGCTTGATTCATATGCATGGATAGGGTAGCTGAGCCCAAAACTCTGTCTAGGACAGAATCCCCAGATGTGTAAAAATCCTGGTTTACATTTCAACAAGGAATCAAAGGGTTATCTCCTCAGTCCAATGCCTCTACGCGGTCTCGTGATTGACTCCCGTTTGAGAGGAGCTTCCTAGATACTATCGATAAAGAGATGGATTTACCTATCGATTGGCCCACTATGTCTGAATTTAAATACTTATGGGGAGTTTACACTTCCTATCCCACAAGTCTAGCCTAAGCTAGTAGGTGAATGGCCCTAAAAAATAAAAATTACTAATAAATTTTAATTATTGTGTTCATTTTAAGGGCTATTTTTTACTCAGAAGGCAAGTGGAGTGAAAGACTATGATGTTTTTGACTCGATAAGAAATGTAAAAAACAATTGGTGTATACTTTCAAAGCAGATTATCACTACTTAAAAAACAAGCTTTTTTTTTTTTTTGGGAAATGTAAATTGATGAAAATGCAACGAATAAAGAGAAAACTAAGACTATATTTTTGTAATTTTTGAGATTATATTTAAAAACTCAAAAAAAAACTACTGTATGCAAACCAAATGCAAAAGTTTCTAATGTTTTCTTTTCACTTTTCAAATTGCTCAAAGACTACTATGCACCTAAATGCACAATACTTGAGTATGGTTGCATAAACTAACTGTATAAAATAAGCAAAATGAATTAAAGTAGATTCATAAAACCAAAGATCAACCACCTAAGGAAGACTTGGAACCCTAGCTTGGGCGGACACAATGAATAGAAATCACTGAGGTCAAACAAAGTCAAGTGTCAAACCAATACTATTCTAAAATAGAATGGGATATACAGTGTCTAGAACCCTAATCACTGATTCATACAACCAACACTTGAACCTATAACCCAACAGGAAAATCCACTTCAAGTTGCTAATAGAAAGACAACCCAAACAATAAGAACTCAAGATCTTTACATGAAAGCACAAGGTATGGCTAACGAGGTCATCAAACTCATAGTGCAATGCTCATAGTGAAGGCCACTCAGCAAGAAAAAATTTATAAAAGGACAGGGACAAGTAAACCCTAACCAAAAACTTTGTTACTCAGGCTTGTACGCGACTATGTACAAGGGTAACCCGCGTACTGTACATGATTGTGCTATAGAGCAACCCGCGTACGCAGACCTCTGTAAGTGACTGTGTGCAATGGAAACCCGCGTACAGGAGTTCAATTTTTCAAAACAAGAAAAATTATCAAGAACTTCAAAGCACCACTACAAATCTAAACCAAGACAAGACACCACACATAGAATCAAGGCAAAGACTAGCCACTGATCCACATAATTAACCCACAGCAGTCTGGGCTCCCCAGCAGAGTCACCAGTTCTGTTGTTCAGGAATAAACACCCTTATAACCTAGGGTCTAGGGTTACCAACTTACTTCTAAAACTTGTAGACAATCAGCTTTAAAGTACAGAAAGGAAATAGGAAGAGATGTTGGACTCACCCGATTATTGACGGTTGATCCAAGATTTGTCTTCTCCCACTCTGCTTCTCTCCAAAGCTTTCAAGGATGCACCTCCTTCACCTACAAAGAGCAAATTCTCCAAGTACAAACTTATACATGTATATACGATAGGTTAGATAATTAACATATATAGTGCTTAATCAAATATATTCATCAACCATGATAAATGAAAGAGACTCAACACAAAGTTGGAAGAAGAAATCTCTTTATTAACAATCAGTGAATGAGATAAGTGTACAACCCAACGCTTGAGACAAGGACTCCTCTACAACCAAAGGACTCTGATTTCTGCTGCTCCAAAGACTTCTGAAGATATGCCACCAGCATAACTTTGCTCTCCAAGATTCGTTCTCCTAATGCCCTGCCCAAGGCCTCTATTTATACTTTGGGAAATATAGCAGTTTCGAAGGTTGAGGAGGTTGAGACAGTTGAGATGGTTAATGATTAAGGCTCAACTAATTTGCATTAGTCGTGTTTTATATTTTTTAATGTCGAATGGATGTGTACGCGACTATTGATATAGGCAACCCACGTATGACACACGAGTTAATGTAAGGGAAACCCGCATACAGATCTGTACGTGGGTTGCAATGATAATAGTCGCGTACAGTACTTGGGTTGTCCACAAATATAGTCGCGTGTGAACGCTATTTTTAGTAGAGATAGTCGCGTACGGAAATCAACATATAGAAATTTAAAATGGTAAGCTAGTCAAAGGGTAAATGCATCTCATGTCATGCCCATCTATAGTGCTTAGGAAAAATTTAATCCTATAGTGTCCTTTTGTGTACCAACATATGAAAAGTTGGCACTCAAATAGAGAAGTGCCATTTGGGTTGATAACAGTTCCGTATATGTTAATGATCAAATATTGGTCTCTATGCTTCAATTCAGGAACAAAAAAGGCTCCTAGACACCTAGATTTTCTCCTGGAATCTTCAGGTTTTGCACAATGCTTCTGAAATATAGTATGTTGGCTCAACATATTGAAAACCACTCAGACCTGGACCCAAACCAATAGTGTTCGTGAAGTATCATTCCCATACTGGTCTTGTTTCCCACAAGGAATTGTGCTTTACTCCCCGAGGTGAAATCATGCAATCTAGTGTAGAGCAATCCTATTATCATCTTACAAGAGATCCATCTAGTGTACCAAGAAGCAACCCTATTATCAATCTTACTATAGAGCCACATACAATCATGATAACCATATGGTGGGCCACATATAGGAAAGGTCTCACAATCTAGGAAACCATCTCGGGAGTGATGACACACATGTCCCTCCCTATATTTTGAGAGTTAAAATCTAACTCTTTCAAAAGGTAAATACATTATGATTTCAAAAATATATGATGGAGGCACAAATCACTTTGTTCATGTTGAAAGTTGTACTTAGAAGTGGGAAAGCAAGGGTTTGCAAACTTAGTTTTGAATTCATAGTTTGGGACCTATTATGAAATTAAAGGCTTGGTATTTACATGAAAAAACTAAAAGGAAAACCAAGAGTTGGGCTATTTGCTAGTCTAAATTTTGTGACAATTTCTCTTTTGTAGTAAAGTCTCCTAAAGTGACCACAACTTTGAAACTGATTAAAGAATTTTTTCTTACTAACAAGTTGCATAATTCCCATGTTATTGTTGTGTTCCCTTACCATCAAGAACTAGCTACAATTAAGATATGTATTAGACAATTGGACCTTCTTTTGTGTTGCAAGGAGATTGATTGGGCTTGAGAGGGTGAACATGATTTATAGGATTTCAAGAATCTATCATTTAAGGAATTTGAAGGATCCAAGGTTGTTGAGGTAAAGAGTGAATATGGTGGTAATGTTTCATATACGTAACCCCTAAAGTTGCAATGAGTTAACAATGGGGGTGAGGAGAGACCCATGCTTGCTTATGTTGTAGATTACTGGCATGAAAAAACTATGCATGAGCTCATAAATCTAGTACTTGAGGTATATAAGGACTTGATTCCATAGATTTTCACTGAAATCAAGGGAATAATGGAAGAAGTGGGGGAGATGAAAATTGAATTATGGCTAGATGTTATCCCATAAGACACCGATTGCAAGATTAATCCCAAAGTTAAAGAAAAGGTGAAGAAAGAAACTAATAGAATTTTAGCTACATGATTGATGTTTATGGTTGACAAATCTAATTTGATTATCCCAATCATGTTTCAAATGAAGGTGTAATATTAAATTGCAAACAAGATTCATCCATACACAGTTTATAGTTCATGGTGGTGACGAGGAGAGTAGCAACAAGCTGCTATACCATCCTCGGTGGTGACTAGGGTTCCTACAGTAGGCCTGGTGGTAGCACCACCACCCTTGGTGGTGGTCTAAGGCTAAAACAACAGCCTTGTAGGTAGTCTAAGGCTACAACAGTAGATTTCCATAACCTTGGTGGAGGCCACGGGTAGCGGTATACCACTACTCTAACCTTCTCTAGAAGTCTAAGGCAACAACAGAAGGTTTCAGTGCTCGAGTAATCTTACCATGCATATAACATATTTGAAAACACTTACAACAACTGTAAAGATAGCAGTGAATCTGCCCTTATATTCTTTGATTGTGGTGTTAAATCACTTAACATATTCACCGTTAACTTATGTTAAATCAGCAAGACATATAGTGCTGGAAATTACAAACCATGAAGAATATTGATGGTTGAAGAATATCAGTAAGATGTCTCCTCTTTTTCTTCTCTCACCAAGTACAACCTAGGGTTTCTTCTCAAAATATTCATCTCCTAATATACAATGAATTAAATCCTAACCATGTAGTCTTCGAGATGCTTTAACAAGATCACTGTTCTAGGGATACATGTTCCAAAACTCACCATAATCTTAGAATTTTTGCTTTTGTTGCATATAATTTGACTCTAAAAGAACAATAAAGTAAACTGCATGCAAAATTTTAGCTCGGAATGCAAAATAGTACACTTGAAGAAGCTTGGTGTGTGAAAAGCGAAGGTGAAACATCTCAAAATTTTTGGTTTTGTTGCATATACTTTGATTCTAAAAGAACAATGGAGTAAACTGGATGCAAAATTTTAGCCCTGTAGGGTAGCTCGAGTGGTTGAGAACCTTGAGCTTCGGAAGGGATCAAGGTTAATCCCATAGGCTAGGTTCCTCTATTGCATTCCTCACTCAATGTCCCTACCAGGTTAGGCGCCATTATTTGCACCAACACGTTTACATCGGGTACCATCTATGAAATGAAGGGAAACCCACGTGGTTTTACTTAGAAAAAAAATTGGATGCAAAACTTCGGCATTTGACTAGTTCCCCTGTGTGTTTTTTGATTTTGCTACTGTGGTAGAGATCATTCAAAAAATCATTACTTACAAAGGTCTAAGAGAATTTTTTGTCCAATCCCATGACCAAAACAACAAGAAACTAAACACAATAAAAAACAGTATTATCCAGAATTTCAAGCAATATGTCATGAATGCACCACATAAAACTTGAATCCATTCCCTTTTAGGTTTCATGTATTGGCCAAAATAGATAAGAAAGAAATGAGGATTGAAGTCTCAACCTTGTAAAATGCTACATAACATAACCATGACATTAACCATGCTACATAACCATAACCATGCTCAAAATTTATGTTTGCCACCAATTTCAAAACAAGTTCCACTACATGAAATTATAGATAGAACTCTTACCTCACAAATTTTGCAATTGTCTATGAAAAATATATCAGAAATATATCTTTGCTTTGGCTTGGGACCGTGCAAGTCCTGGATTATTAGTGATTAGTTCACCAACCAAAATAATAATTTCCAATTTTCATATAGCAAAAAATAAAATATTTAACAAGATAAATCATTAAACAAAGTGCTGGATTAACAGAGATTTTTTCACTAACCCCAAAAAAAATTACAAAGTTTCATCTCTTTCAACTTAACGCTTTGCTAGTAACTGCGTTAATTTTAATGCTCTGCTGGTCACTACATTAAGGTTGGTCATTGAGATGTCATACCATATTTCATGTACAAGAATGAATAAATAAAGCGCAAGAGATATACAACATTAAGGAATCACAACCATTAATTGAATCTGCCTTATACTCAGATAATTTTGGGTTTTATCTTGTCACCGAAGGGACAAGTCAAACATGGTAGACCATATACATACCTTGAGAAAGGGTTAAAGTAGACTGAAACTGACCTTTGACTCTTAGTCAACAGAATGATAGGTTTCAATCAAAAGCGCATGCTTGAGTAATTCAGTCATGTCCAAAATAGTCATGCTAAGAACATACAGTCACTTAGCACAAGAGACACTTAGTCATACTGATACCCTCTGACAGTCATGTTGAGTAACTCACAATCCACACTTGAAGAGTAAACTCACAGTCACTCTAGGGATAGAACCCAGCACACAAGAAAAACCCATAAGAACTAACACTGAGAAAATCGTGAGGTAAGCGACTTAGAAAAGCGTAGAGACACACACTGAGAAAGACACAAATACTCACTTTACAAGATGAGACGTAAATAAATAAAATGCATAGATCAAGCTTAGCCCATGAATAAAGAATAAATCATAGAGGTAAAACTCATAGAATGAATGAAAAAATCGCAAATCATGAATGAACAATTCACAGAGGTAAAACTTAGCCCCTGAAATGAACAAGACATAGAGGTAAAATCATGGAGTGAAATCGCAGAGGAAAACCTGAGAGACAAACCCGCAGGAAAGAGGAGAAACTAAGATCGCATAAGAGAAACCCCTTCTGGAGAAACCGATGATAATAGACATCCCAGTGAGATAACAGGATGAGAACACGGTGAGATAACCCTAGGACCAAGTAAGAATAGGACCATGACTCAACAACCACAAGAGCAAAGTGAACCATAAAGGTGGACAAACATTCAATTAGGACCAACAAGACCAAATAATTTTCTCTCTCTCAAGGTACATAGTTTTATATATACTTTTGTCATCATTGTATAAAAGGAACGTCCAAGTGGATGGTATGCTCCTTTTGTCCTCAACCAACTTTTACAAGATAGATCATCCATACATGTCTACAGAGGAAACATAAAGAGCCCAGTTCAGTATATCCAAGGAAGTGCTCGGTGAAGTGTCCTAATGTCAATACCCTCAGAGGAGAAACAGTGTCATCCTCAAGACATCCAATATGATGCTAAAAGACTCAATCATCCATACTCAAAGATAAAGCAACCAAAAGGTTGAAGAGTAGAAGGTATAAGATCTGCTTTAGAAGAGTTGTAGCTTGTCTTCCCCAATAGCTATTTCCTTATAATTTTCAGTGAAGGAAAGTAGGCCGACAACCATGGGGAGCACTTCTTTGGATATACTATCTGCCCTCTTATTGTGTTCTCTAAAGACATGATGAAAGTATAGAGTGTGAAAGAAGGCCTTGAAATCCATAATGTTGTCACACCAACCATCCAGACAGAGGGAAGAGAGAGTTTCTATATCATCTAAGCCTAAAAAATATGCTAACAACCAAATGTCATAAAATAGTGCATACCAACTCAAAGTGTCCATGCATGAACTCAAAGTGTCCATGCATGTGGGCTCAAAACATTATGCAATGCTAGCACCTGAGTGAAGAAGACTACGAGTGAAACCCCCATAAGAAAGCAACACTGGAAATAGGTCAAATCACCAACAAACTACATGAATATGTGTTCCCAAGCTGCCAAGTGTGAAGGACAAGAAAACAATTAATTGCTAACTACTGAATGCAATGAAAAGTACATACAATGAATGTGGAGCACTATTGATTTGCATCTATAGCAGATCAATCTAAACCTTTGAACCAGAACACCAATGGATCCTGGTTTTCTGTGGGATGAAAAGTCAAAATGAAATTCAATATATGTATATATATATATAAATTTGGGGACAAAATATACAAAAAGTAATTAAATATTAAAAAAAAAGAAATATACATACCTGCGTCATTGGAGGAAATTATGAAACTAGAATTTCCTCAACATATATATTTGTGCCACTAGCCTCTGTTTCATCCGGGTCAAACAAATTCGTATCATCAGCATCGTCATCATTCATGAATTTGGTATACTACATAAATTTCATATATTATAGCATACTTACGTACCATGCCCCTGTTTTCATTTTGTCGAGCAACGACTCGCTTATAATTGTCTCTACAGTATGCTGCATACTTCTCAAGCTCTAATCAACTCATACTTTTCAAGCGATCATCAGAATAATCATCAAATGGGCCTGCATCCATACTGGATGCAGATGAAATACTATGTAGGCTGATTTCCACCCTTGCCAATGTAGCCCCGACATGGTCTCGTATCTCTTCCCTCACCCCTCTTGCTATTTGGGGTGTTGTTTCCAACTCCTCTGGTAAAGCTACGACTCTAGGATGCGGTTGTACTAACTGAGGCATCAGATGCCTATAATGAACATCTCGTCATGCATCAGGTCGTTCATATGTACGATCTTTGCCAGCACCATAGAAATTGGATCACATATCTGTATAGTCGGGGTCCATGTTAAATCGAAACTCTGCAATCAACATCTTGACAAAATATTGAGAAACCTCCTCATTATTTGGGAACTTCCCATATGCATACAGGAACCTCGAATAAATGTGTGGTGCAATCAAAGGATCATTGAATCTTGCAATCTTTAGACGTTTTTTGTCTTCAGGCCGCAAGTCAAAACATGAGAAGACCATTTCTTTTGTGACAAATTTATTTACTTCTTCAAACTTGTGGCGACCCATAACTAAAAATCTCCTCTTACACATCATATCATGAAAAATATGGGTTGATGGTCCAACCCCAAGATATGTCTCGATTAAACAATTTAGATTGTTCAAAACAATCTAGAGACATTGTTGAGTACCAAAAGAGAGATTTGAAGATTCAATTTCTACCTTCAATATGGAGGAATGCTCCTTCATCTCTTCCACAATCAGCATAGTGATGTTGTCTTCCCAAAGAGTCTCCTCGGGAACATTTCTAGGATGACTGTAAAGAGGATCATATCTATCATTTTGAGCATATTGATGCACCTGATGACGTCTCCTTGTCTCGGGAGGTGGATTAGGATCAGCAGCAGCAAACCCTGTAAGAAGATGCTCGTGCAAGTATTAAAATTTATATATCTAATTTTTCAA
This sequence comes from Pseudotsuga menziesii, assembly GCA_001517045.1. NCBI lineage: Eukaryota > Viridiplantae > Streptophyta > Pinopsida > Pinales > Pinaceae > Pseudotsuga > Pseudotsuga menziesii. The sequence goes on along the minus strand of LPNX010015796.1, from coordinate 309,874 downwards.
TCAAATTATACATGTCCATATAAAATGTGTTCATTAGAAATACCCGATGTATCATCTTGTGCCCCATTATTATTGTCAGAATGTCCAGAAGCACCTGTACAAAACCAAAAATTGGCAATCACATGTAAGTTAACAAGAAAAATCATCAAATAAGATTTCTATTCAGAATGTACATGTGTAAACTACCTCTACCTGGCGATGGTGTATATGAGGAATAAGACACTAAGTGTGTCCTATGTGTTTGTCCATTGGCCCCTGTAGACCCCTCAAAAATACGTCTGTCATGCTCAAAGCCACCACCTGTGCATGCAACAATATTTTAGAAAGACTAGGTAAAATAATATTTATGTTCATATAGACTTGAGTATGAATTAAATAACAACTGAATTTACTTGACGATGACCTCAGGGATTGTGGCTGCATAGTAGCCAAGATTACTTCAGCCTGAAGCTGTGAAGCTGTGCATGGTAAGAATATTCCACATGTAAAAAACATGTCAAACAAGAATTCTAGTCAAATTGTACGTAAACAATCTCTACCTCGCAATGGCACCCTATATGTTTGTCCACCAGCCCTTGTAGACCCATCAGATAGACGTCTGTCGTGCTGAGAACCACCACCTCTGCACAACAAGATCTTATCAAGATGTGTACAATAATATCTATGTTTATATAGAATTCAACATGAAATTAATAACATTTGAATTTACCTGACGATGACCTCACGTACTGTGGATGCATAGTAGCCAAAATTGCTTCAGGTTGAAGCTCTAAAGTTGTGCCTGATAAGAATTTTCCACATATTAAAAAACATGCCAAACAAGAATTCTAGTCAAAATGTATAAAAACAATATCTACCTAGCAATGGAATCCTATGTGTTTGTCCACCNATAAGAATTTTCCACATATTAAAAAACATGCCAAACAAGAATTCTAGTCAAAATGTATAAAAACAATATCTACCTAGCAATGGAATCCTATGTGTTTGTCCCCCAGCCACTATAGACCCCTCAGACAGACGTCTGTCATGCTGAGAGCCACCACCTAGGCACAACAAGGTCTTAGGTTTAGATGTGTAAAAGAACATTTATTTTTATATATACTTGACTATGAATTGAATAACAATGAAATTTACCTGACGATGACCTCTGGGTCTGTCGTTGCATAGTATCCAAGCTTGCTTCACGCTCAAGCTATGAAGCTGTGCATGATAAGAATTTTGCACAGATTAAAAAACATGCTAGACAATGATTCTATTGAAAATGTACACGTAAACAATTTCTCTACCTGGAAATGGCATATCTGAAGAATAAGACACTAAACGTGTCCTCTGTGTTTGTCCATCGACCCCTGTAGACCCCTCAGACAGACGTCTGTCATGCTGAGAGCCACCGCCTGGGCACAACAACATCTTAGATTTAGATGTGTAAAAGAAGATTTATTTTTATATATACTTGACTATGAATTCAATAACATTGAAATTTACTTGACGATAACCTCTGGGTCTGTCGCTGCATAGTAGCCAAGCTTGCTTCACCCTCAAGCTGTGAAGTTGTGCATGATAAGAATTTTGAACAGATTAAAAAACATGTCAAAATTAAATTTACCAAATTTAACATTGTGCACCTGTTCATGATGAGAAATTCTCACATTAAAAGCATGTCAAAACATGTCAAAGAAGATAAATATATTTCTGGATACAATGATTCCTCGAGTGACATATTTAATGGGGCTGCAAGATACACATGTAATGGTACACCTCGCCAAATGAACATCATGACACAAAATTCAGTCCCCAAGGATGGTTATGCATGCAAAACTAGAGTGAAACACATCATGTGGTCTTCATTTGGCAGCCCTATAAATTTATGGTGTTGATTAAGAAACACATCTTACTTGGGATAAGAGAGGCTTTCTTGGACATCACTTTTCCTTCTTTGAAAAAATGAGCACAAAACTAGACTATGAAATCATTGGACATTTTGTTAGATACATGTCCCTATTCTTCAAAATTATAGGACAAAAGTGGTGTCCCAAAAAGTTGTTACCCTCGCCACCGGAGTTCAAATCCCACTTTCTGGCATGTTTCCTCTTAGTGAGTTGAATTTTGATTAGCTATACATTATCTATTCATGAGTTGTTAACATGGCCTTGTGCCGTGAACAATCTAGGATTTACCCTGCGTATCATCCTTGGAATGAGAGGAACCTCCCAGCAGGTTCCCTCCCAAATATGTTACCTAGAAAAGAATTTTGACAAACATTTAGGGGACAAATTACCAAATATAACAAAAATTACCTAAATTCCTTTAAATATTAAATTAGATAAATTGGTCAGCTACCAAAAACATGAGCTTCAAGAGTATTTATTTCTACTCATCTTGCCACTGCGGCTTAAACCCAAGATTACTATTTTCTACTTGAGTTTCAAGAGTATTTTTTTCTACTCGTCTAGCCACTATCTTTGAAATATTCCTAAAAGTGACATGCATGCAAACCCTAATAATGGCATGCATCCAAACCCTAAAAATGACATGCATGCAAACCCGAAAGTGACATGCATACCCTAAAAGTGACTTTGCATGCAAACCCTAAATTTGACATGCAAACCCAAAAGCTATATAAGAAGGTTAGTTGAACCAAAAGGGTATCATTGTTATTATTCATCTTTTGGAAACACGTTTTGGGAGCTCAGTGAGATACTTAGGGTTAGGGAAGATTTCCTTGACCTAATTGGATTCGGTGGCGAAATCTATACAACCTAACCAATTGCTAGGGTGAATCATCCAGATTTACCATTGTGTACTTCATTGATTGAATAGGAATTTTTGAATACAATGATTCCTCAAGTGACATATTTAATGGGGCAGAAAGATACACATCTAATGGTAGACCTCGCCAAATGAACATCATGACACAAAATTCAGTCCCCAAGGATGGTTATGGATGCAAAACTAGAGTGAAACACATCACGTGATCTTCATTTGGCAGCCCTATAAAATTATGTTGTTGATTAAGAAACGCATTGTACTTGGGATAAGAGAGGCTTTCTTGGACATCTCTTTTCCTTCTTTGCAAAAATGAGCACAAAACCAGACTGTGAAATCATTGGAGATTTTGTTAGATACATGTCCCTATTCTTAAAAATTATAGGACAAAAGTGGTCCCAAAAAGTTGTTACCCTCATCACCAGAGTTCAAATCCCACTTTCTGGCATGTTTCCTCTTAGTGAGCTAAATGTTGATTAGCTATACATTATCTATTCATGAGTTGTTAACATGGCCTTGTGCCCTAAACAATCTAGGGTTTACCCTGAGTACCATCCTTGGAATGAGACGAACCGCCCAGGAGGTTCCCTCCTAAATATGTTACCTAGAAAAGAATTTTGACAAACATTTAGGCGACAAATTACCTAATATAACAAAAATACCTAAATTCCTTTAAATATTAAATTAGATAAATTGGTCAGCTACCAAAAACATGAGCTTCAAGAGTATTTATTTGTACTCATCTTGCCACTATGGCTTACACCCAAGATTACTATTTTCTACTTGAGTTTCAAGAGTATTTTTTTCTACTCGTCTTGCCACTATCTTTGAAATGTTCCTAAAAGTGACACGCATGAAAACCCTAAAAATGGCATGCATGAAAACCCTAAAAGTGACATGCATGCAAACCCTAGAGTGACATGCATACCCTAAAAGTGACATGCATGCAAACCCTAAAAGTGGCATGCATGCAAACCCTAAAATCTATATAAGAAGGTTAGTTGAACCAAAAGGGTATCATTGTTATTATTCATCTTTTGGAAACACGTTTTGGGAGCTCAGTGAGCTACTTAGGGTTAGGGCAGATTGCCCTGACCTAATTGGATTCAGTGGCTAAATCTATACAACCTAACCAATTGCTAGGGTGAATCATCCAGATTCACCATTGTGTACTTCATTGATTGAATAGGAATTTTCGAATACAATGATTCCTCAAGTGACATATTTAATGGGGCAGCAAGATACACATCTAATGGTAGACCTCACCAAATGAACATCATGACACAAAATTCAGTCCCCAAGATGGTTATGCATGCGAAACTAGAGTGAAACACATCACGTGGTCTTCATTTGGCAGCCCTATAAAATTATGTTGTTGATTAAGAAACACATCTTACTTGGGATAGAAGAGGCTTTCTTGGACATCTCTTTTCCTTCTTTGCAAAAATGAGCACAAAACTAGATTGTGAAATCATTGGACATTTTGTTAGATACCTGTCCTTATTCTTAAAAATTATTGGACAAAAGTGGTGTCGCAAAAAGTTGTTACCCTCGCCACCGGAGTTCAAGTCCCACTTTCTAGCATGTTTCCTCTTAGTGAGCTGAATGTTGATTTTCTATACATTATCTATTCATGAGTTGTTAACATGGACTTGTGCCCTAAACAATATAGGGTTTACCCTAAGTACCATCCTTGGAATGAGAGGAACTTCCCAGGAGGTTCCCTCCCAAATATGTTATCTTGAAAATAATTTTGACAAACATTTAGGGGACAAATTACCTAATATAACAAAAAATACCTAAATTCCTTTAAATATTAAATTAGATAAATTGGTCAGCTACCAAAAACATGAGCTTCAAGAGTATTTATTTCTACTCATCTTGCCACTGTGGCTTACACCCAAGGTTACTATTTTGTACTTGAGTTTCAAGAGTATTTTTTCCTACTCATCTTGCCACTATCTTTGAAATGTTCCTAAAAGTGACACACATGCAAACCCTAAAAATGGCATGCATGTAAATCCTAAAAGTGACATGCATGCAAACCCTAAAGTGACATGCATACCCTAAAGTGACATGCATGCAAACCCTAAAAGTGGCATGCATGCAAACCCTAAAGTGACATGCATGCAAACCCTAAAAGTGGCATGCATGCAAACCCTAAAACTGACATGCAAACCCTAAAAGATATAGAAGAAGGTTAGTTGAACCAAAGGGTATCATTGTTATTATTCATATTTTGGAAACACGTTTTGGGAGCTCAGTGAGCTACTTAGGGTTAGGGCAGATTGCCTTGACCTAATTAGATTCGGTGGCGAAATCTATACAACCTAACCAATTGCTAGGGTGAATAATCTAGATTCACCATTGTGTACTTCATTGTTTAAATAGGAATTTTTGAATACAATGATTCCTCAAGTGACATATTTAATGGGGCAACAAGATAAACATCTAATGGTAGAACTCCCCAAATTAACATCATGACACAAAATTCAGTCCCCAAGGATGGTTATGCATGTGAAATGAGAGTGAAACACATCACGTTGTCTTCATTTGGCAGCCCTATAAAATTATGTTGTTGATTAAGAAACACATCTTACTTGGGATAAGAGAGGCTTTCTTGGATATCTATTTTCCTTCTTTGCAAAAATGAGCACAAACCCAGACTGTGAAATCATTGGACATTTTGTTAGATACATGCCCCTATTCTTCAAAATTATATGTCAAAAGTGGTGTCCCAAAAAGTTGTTACCCTCGGCCAAGTAGTTCAAATCCCACTTTATGGCATGTTTCCTCTTAGTGATTTGAATGCTAATTAGCTATACATAATCTATTCATGAGTTATTAACATGGCCTTATGCCCTCAACAATCTAGGGTTTACCCTGAGTACCATCCTTGGAATGAGAGGAACCGCCCAGGAGGTTCCATCCCAAATATGTTAATTGGGAAAGAAAAATGAGAAACATTTAGGGGACAAATTACCTAATATCACAAAAAATACCTAAATTCCTTTAAATATTAAATTAGATAAATTGGTCAGCTACCAAAAACATGAGCTTCAAGAGTATTTATTTCTACTCATCTTGCCACTGTGGCTTACACCCAACATTACTATTTTCTACTTGAGTTTCAAGAGTATTTTTTTCTACTCATCTTGCCACTATCTTTGAAATGTTCCTAAAAGTGACATGCATGCAAGCCCTATAAATGACATGCATGCAAGCCCTATAAATGACATGCATGCAAACCCTAAAAGTGACATGCATGCATACCCTAAAAGTGACATGCATGCAAACCCTAAAAGTAGCATGCCTACAAACCCTAAAACTGACATGCAAACCCTAAAATTTATATAAGAAGGTTAGTTGAACCAAAAGGTTATTATTGTTATTGTTCATCTTTTGGAAACACGTTTTGGGAGCTCGGTGTGCTACTTAGGGTTTAGGGCAGATTGCCTTGGCCTAATTGGATTCGATGGAGAAATTTATACAGCCTAACCAATTGCTAGGGTGAATCATCTAGATTCACCATTGTGTACTTCATTGCATCAGAGATTCATTGTGTTTAGGGCATTGTTGGAGCTTCCTTAAAGTTTATAGTTGGGAGTATTCCTTCATTAATCATGGCAGCGATCCTATCATTGTTGAGAAAGGGTGGTCTTCTCCAAGTTCTGGGAAACAATATTCCCCTATACTACTACTACTGAATTGTATACTGAAATCGTGGTTATCTCCATCCATTCCTCCTCAAAATCACAGGGCTGTGATTTATTGTGGGCAAGGGTTCATTCTATTAGCAACACGTTACCAATGAGCAGAGGATTATCACGATGGAAATTGGCTTGTTTAATAAGCATGATCTCTACAGGAAGGCAATAATGTAAAGAAGGCTCACTTAAATTTCCCTAGATAAGAGGGATGGAGTACTAAAGAGACCGTGTTCACATCTTTAAGGGTTTCATACAATGAAGAGAGGTGTCATTAGTCTATCTGGATGCCCTTCCTCCAATATGGGCATAACTCTCAAGTAAACCCACTTCCATTGGGGCCTATTCATCATCTGTGTTTATACATCAAACTGCTACAACCCTTAGAGATTGACTTTCCATTATTATTTGAGATCTGCATGCACATAAGAAGGAAGGGATCAACATGTGGAAGGTGCTCCTAGATGAGCATGGTACTCAAAGATTCCATTTTGTTGAAGCATATTCATAAATCTGTGTGTTTATATAAAGTTACTACATCCATCAAGCAATCCACCCTTATCACTATTTGAGATAGCGTGAACCATCAATATGGGAAATTAATTATTTGCATAGACGGGACATTATTAGGCATTCATTATCTTCAGAATTTGGGCATCACCTTGATCACTAAAAGAATTTGTACAATCATCTACAATTCAACTCTGTTAAGGCTTAAAATAATGCCATCTCAGTTATTGTTGTCCAAGGTACTTCTCATATCAGATCTGATAATTTCCTGAATCTACATTATTTTTACGCTACTATTATTTATGGATATATATTGCAATTTTTATGAATCTTTGGGTCAAGTATGATATTGGATAGAAATAAAGATCATTACTGAGTATAGATATCAACAAGTCTAGTATGATAAGAAACACTGAATTGTGTTGTGAAAGTTCCTAATAATAAACCCTATTCAAACATTACACCCTCATTTACAAACAAAAAAGGGGTTAAGGAATGTATTGATCAGAGAAGTGTTAAGAGTCATAATGTCAAATTATCTATAATCTATACCAGATTCAGTTTGGGATATTATAGTCTTCCACCTACGATTGCTATTTTCAGTCTTACTGAGTAGTTCTAGTAAGCATCTAATATTGGATATGGTCCAAATAAGCCTAAAAAATATGGTGGACATGGAGGGACATACCTAGTCCATATCAGCCTAAAAAATATGGTGGACACGAAGGGACATACCTAGTCCGGATCAGCCTCAAAAACTATGCTTTGTATTTCTAATAAGAACTTACATAGAATACTGATATAAATAGGGTTCTTCTAGTAAAGATATTTAGATCACTGTACAATATGCTCATAAATTATAGATATTATGTAGATAATAAATTTGCTGTAAGTATTATTAGTAAGCTATGTACTCATAAATAGCTTGATGCTTCTTCTTATTCCAATTAATTTATGGTGTTCATGTTCTACTTATTGAAATATTGTGTTTACAGTAGTTGTTAATGGTGCTTATCTATGATGTTGTAGATAGAGATAGTTAACCTTAAAGACAAATTCCTAAAATAAGAGTCACCATATTTACATATGACCTCCCAACATAGTTTTATTGACTTCATAGTTCAATGCTTTATGAAGAATTTAAAATACCCACCTAACAAATAATGCTAAAACATATGGAGCATGTATACCATGGCTAGGCCTTCCACTTTACTATTGGCATAGTTTCACCTAGATAGAATCAACATAATTCTATTAAAGTAAACTTTATGAAATAAGATTGATTCTGTAGGTTGTGCATGGATACCTCTCCAAATGATAATTGAAAAATTGGCATACAACATGGAATTCAACCATCAACTTAGGGAAAACTAAAATTTCCACAACAACCACTTACTTAAAGTCAGGAATCCAAATCAGAGGTACCACAATATAATAGGATATATTTAGCCCCTCTAGTCACATTCTATGGAAGAGCTTCATAGTCACTAGACTTTAAATTATTGGGGGCGGGCTAGCGGGATTCAACAACCTATACCTAGGCTTTATATCTTCAACCTAGGACGATGGGATGGATGGAGTGGTGCTATTATCTTAACCCAGGAACACCTATGTAGGGAGGGGGTGAAACTATTAATAACCCACTATACCAGTAACCTTTATACAGGAATCCTATGAGCATGGATAAAGTGAACAAGTTGTTAAAATCTATGGTGAATGACCTGACCAAGGTAAAACAAGGGCTGGTTGCTCACTCCTTTGTAGGAAAGGCAAAAAATAAAAATCTTAGGAACCGACCTCAGTTCATAAGACCTCCTCATAAGGCATTATTCATCCTAAATAAAGTATTCTTTGATGAAATAAATTCAATTGCTCTCCTTCTCAGTCAAGCCTGCATGCAAAAACTCGATCAAAAGTGACTAGTTTTGAGGGGTAGAATTTATGGTGAAAGGGGGTAAGGTACCTCTGCTACTAGCTCTGTTTCCTACCAGCTATGCCCGAGACATCAAGCGCATATTGGCATTGTATCATCTACTACATAGCCACAGGCTTCCCCAGCATAGCCTCCTTAACAATAATAATTATCCATCTAGATATTATAGCGTAATCACCAAACCTAATAGCCTTATACATCGCCAATACCCATTGTTGCTCCTCCCATTGCTACTACACCACCTATAGACACTTTCACTCCTCCATAGTAGGATAAACCCAGATGTGCTTAGAACCATCCTAGACCTGAGCCTAACAAATTATATGAATACCACTAGGTTTATGAACACAATATAGAGTAGTGTATGGCTTATTGTAGGGCTTAGTATGAGCAACAACAATGATAAGAAAATAGCAAGAGCCCTCTCCATCCTAAGAATGCTGGCCTAAGCATATATAAAATTCATTTACTCAGCATAGCTAGTCATTGCTTGCTAGTTCATTAGCCATGTTGTTATCCAACTAGTCCCCTTCCTTTTTAACCTCCTTATTTACATCTATGGAACCTGCTACATCTAGTCAAAGAACTCCTATCCAAAAGGCACATTTAATCATAGGGTTCATTGAAGAAGTAACCTTGGCTGACATATGTATCACTACTCATCCCTCTCGACTAGCTGTGCTCGCCCTCTCGACTGAATGATTGCTCAGTCATGGTTTATTTATTTAAGCTAATTATAGGTTTGTTATCAAATGCCAAATCAATTCCTGGTAGGGCCCAAGAGCTCTCATTGTCTGTCAGTAAGATGTCTTAATTGATATGCTCGTATGGAAACAACATGTCTCAACGTCCATTCTGGTAAATTCATTTGCAACATAGATCATGTCCATCAAGTAGGAGCTAATGTAAAACTCAGGATGCTTACCAGATTTGGGCTCTTTTGCAGCTCTGATGGATTCCATCAAAGAGTAATAAATGATAATTTCCCAATTGAAAATACTTCTATCATTCACGATTTTATTTATTAAAGGGACCCATGACCCTTATTCATAGGTGGTTAGAGAGCATGCCTCAACTTTGAGCCAGATCCAGACTCTGGTAGTGAGCGTTTCAATATGTGGGATCTCATAACTGGATCGAACACCTCAGCACCTCACAATGCCACACCTCAGCATCTCATAGCGCTGCAACAGGAAAGGAAATTTTAAGAGCACATATGGAGCTATATACAGGCTAGGTACAAACCCTACAACTAGACATTCTCACACTACAGCTAGGTAGTAAAATCATACTACAGCTATTGGACAGGACATGTAGGATAAAAGATAACCAAAACCCCACTGACATTCATGCAGTGTGTATCTAAAGTTAATATCAATCCTGTAAGTGCTTACTCCCTTCCATAGAATCTCAAAAGTCATGTAGTTCCTAGAACTATTTATAGATCCCACAACTGAGCTATCAAACTTCCATTCATCAAGTAGGTTAGGTCAGGTCCTCTCTCAATTTCAATAACATGTGCTTAGGAAGGAGGTGTTTGTGTGTGAACAGTTGTAGTATGTGACCAGGAAGGTATGAGATGTATGGGTATGGGGTTACTTAGGGGATAAAATTGACCATCAAAAGATCGAAACTTAGTGTTTGATGGAATAATAGTAGGAGAGCCTGATTATTGCCAAGTTTAATGGGACATAGTAGATAGGGATGCCGACTAATCCACCACACATAAACGAGTGGTTATGTTCCTAATGATGACCTGTATCTGAAATGGGGTGGAAGAAGGGAGGCGAGTTTTACGATTGGGGTCTGGGAAATTGTTATTATCATCAATTTGCAATGTTATCACTTTCAATTGCCTAGTCTAGACTAAATCCCTGTTTTTAAAACCACAAAGATAACCTAGATTGTTAAAATTGAGATTTAAACCCTCAAAATTATGATTTAAACCAGAATTTCGCTGCCGGATTCCGGTGGGTTGGGGGCATTTTGGTTAATGCTTATACTGCTCCCACAAGAGATGGTAAATTAAATAAAAAAATGGTGGCATAACCAGAATATAGAGAGTCTGAACATGGAAAATTGAGAACTGGTAATTTCAGGAAAGAAGATGAAAAGAATGAAAAAATGAATGTACCAGGATAGAAAATTTTGACCTAATTGAGCGGGAACCCCTTCGTCTTGGCATGAACCGAAAGGATGATGATGGTCGACTAAAACGACACATGAAATGCATGCCCAAACTCTGTTTGCAAGCCTGAAAATGCCTTACCAGGTGCAAAAAATGGTTACCCTTCCTGACCGAAAAACCTCAAATGGTGAAATGGTGGATGCTCCGAAAACCTCTTACCCTGACCGAAAAACCAATGAAATGGAGAGGATGGACTAAGTGGATGTCGAAAAATCCAATAACCAAACATGAAAAGTGTTGGAGGAGCTAATCAGTGAGCCGACTAAGTCAAACAATCGACTAATTAGAGATTAGGTCAGCCGCATAAGGTCGTGTTGGTTGACCAAACCGACAGGTAGTTATATGTAACTATTTGTAAATCATATATATTAGGCTGTTGAACCAGATGAGAACTTGGTTCAGTTCTGTGTTTCGATGGACCCTCATGATATAATATAATCTGTTATTCTACATCTATGTTCTTGTGTCTTGTATATGTATTTCTGTATGCTTTAATGTGTATTATTGGTAACCCTCTGTGATTTGTGAGATTACAACATTGGTTCCGTTGCTGGTAGTACATATCTGAGATGACTATAAGTAGATGATATCAGAACAGGAGATTAAGAACTGGTGGGAGCGTAAGATAGCAAATTATTTGCAGAATTACATGAGGAGAAACAGATTGACGACTGCTCAGGCAAAGGAGAGATTCTTCACTGAAACTCATGAGAAGTTCAGAGAATCGGTACCCCAGCTTTTGAAAAAAAAATTGGATGAAAAGGCCGGAAGCAACTAAATACCAAGAGCTGCTAGATAAACTGATTCAAGGGGGACAAACAAACCTGTCGGAGTGGTTTGAGAAGATCACCGATGAATTTTGTGAGGAGCAAGCCATAGAAGAAAGAAATTTGGTAGAAACCATTCAGAAGAAATTCTATACAGACCTTATAGATCAGTTCTTGTGCTCCCTACCGACCCTATTGTTCAAATTCCTAATAGAAAAAGGAGTGGGTCATATTGTAGAACCTCGTCCGTCACTGCACAAACCGCCACCAAATTCTAACTAGGTGGAGAAATAGAAAAAGTGGGAGAAATTTATTGCCAAAAGGGAGTGGGAATATTTATTAAGTAAGTAAACAGAACTATTCAAGCTTTCTAAAATGTCAGGTAGGCTATGGGGGGGTAGTTGGTCGTATGTCGAGGTAAAGTGAAGAGGATTCTAGTCGACTAAAAGGAGATACCATCACCAACCATGAAAAGTCAACCTAAAAAGGAAATCAAATGAATAGTGACACACAAAGGTACGACACATTTACAGAGAATAGAGAGAGAGAAGAGGCTGAAAAGAAGGGAAGAAATAAGAGAAAGGGCTATAGCACTGCAAAGAGGAATGAATACTAGGGTGAGAGACCAGGAAATAAATCCGCCAGAGTCGAGTCATGACCGATAGGAAGAAGGCGTGGATGAAGAGGCATCACCCATGGAAGAAGACTTGTGGATAGAGAAGCGTGAAGCTCTCCAAATAGAAGTTCCCTAAGAGATAAGACATCTATCTCCAATGAATCCAAGTACCAGGATGCAAGCCATTGTCGAAGAAGACCTAAGACTAAGAGTTGGTGAGTTTGGTATATGGAGCCGACTAGATGACGAGGAAAATGGAAAATGAAAATTTGAAAGGAAAAAGCTTTCAATGGAAATCACACCATTCAGAAACAAAAAAACCAATTTGCACAGTACTTAAAGTCAAGACAACCGACAAAGAAGATATCGACCGAATGACTACAGTAGACTTTCCTGCTACATTTTCACAATTTAAAGAAGGGAGCCGACCGATCGATGAAACCAAAGCACTAGAATGGTTAGATGCCAAAGTGAAAACTAAAGAATTTGACATATCAAATGATGATCGACCAAAAATGACAAAAATTGGAGATTACTGGAGTGAAGAACAAACAACCGAAATAGTAAACTTACTAAAAGAATTCTAGGATGTATTTGCTAGAGACTACAAAGATCTCAAAGGTCTAGTCGATAAAATGGGTGAAATGAAGATCGACATTAAACATGATGTCCAACCTGTAAAGAACAGGCCATATAAATTAGCTCATAAATACAAAGAGATAGTCAAGATAGAGATTGATAATATGCTTGTAGTAGGAATTATCTACCCTATTTACCAATCGAAATGGGAAAGTCCAATGGTAGTGCAACCAAAGAAACACAACTTGAAAAATCTAAGGATTTGTGTTGACTTCACAGAATTAAACAAAGTCACCTTAACAGACCCATTCCCAACACCCTATGCAGATGAAATCCTAAATGAAGTTGCAGGACATGAATGCTACATGTTTACAAAAGGATTCTCAGGTTACAACCAAGTACTAATAGCCAAAGAAGACCATAAAAAGGCAACATTCGTATGTGAATTCAGATCATTTTCCTATAGAGTTATGCCTTTTGGTCTAAAAAACGCACCTGCAGTATTTTCAAGAATTGTGGTCAAAACATTTCAAGAATATATCTACAAAACAATGGTCATATATTTTCATGATTGGACAATATACTCTATGTTGAAAGATCACTGCAAATGGCTAAGGCTCATGTTGGAACGATGGAGACAAATATAGCTATCTCTGAACATAAGGAAATGCATATTCTTAACTCCTATAGGGATACTATTAGGACACATTGTATGCAAAGAAGGCATCAAGGTCGACTTTGCAAAAATAAAAATTATCCTCTATTTAAAACCACCAGTGAACCCAAAACAAGTCATGGTACTACTTGGTCATACAGGATATTACAGGAAATTCATAAGATACTATTAAGATATGACCTATCCATTGGAAGAAATATTAAGAGAAGATCAGGATTTCGACTGGACAAATGAATGTAACATATCATTTGAAACACTAAAAAGGAAACTAGTAGAGGCACCCATTCTAAGGTTCCCAAATTGGTCGATAAAATTTCACGTACACATCGACGCATCATTCCTAGCAATAGGAGTGATATTAACACAACCAAGGGATGAAAGAATGGATTACCCCATAGTTTACATTAGCAGAAAACTAAATAAGGTAGAAAGAAACTATTCGACAATAGAGAGATAAGCATTAGGAGTGGTTTTTCCACTACGGAAGTATTGACATTACCTACTAGCTAACCCTTTCATTTTTTATACTGACCAACAAGCATTAAAATACCTTGTAAACAAACCCTTACACCATGGAAGAATTTGTCGATCTCTACTACTATTCCAAGAATTCGAATTTGAAGTCGTTATTAGACCAAGAAAATTAAATGTCGACCTCGACCACCTGTCGTGAATCGACATAGGAGAGGAGTCGACAGGAGTCGAAGACGACCTACCAGACGCACACTTATTTTGAATAGAAGCAGTCCCAGCAAAATTAGAGGAAATAGCTCAATTATTAGAAAATGGTCAAGCACCAGAGGGCATGAGCACAAAAAAGAAACAAATCTTAGCTATGAAAGCTGCACCATATAACCTCATAAATGGATTTTTATATAAAATGGGCCTGGACGGCCTCCTCAGAAGATGCATATTAGAACACGAAAGAGATAATATCATGTATGAAGTACACTATGGACTAACGAGAGGATATTTTCAAGCAGACACAACTGCCAAAAAATTCCAATAATCAGGGCTATGGTGGTCGACATTATACAAGGATTGTAAATTTTTGTGAGCCAATGTGACAGATGTGAACGACTGGGTCGACCTCTGCCTAGTACAGAAATTCCCTTGATATCAGTAAACCCAAGTTTGACATTTGAAATTTGGGCCATCGACTTCATAGGACCATTCCCGATACCAGAAAAAAGTAAAGGTGCAAGGTACATAATAACTGTAGTAGAATATGTAACCAAGTGGGCAGAAACAGAACCAGTCGACACATGTTCCAGTGAGATAGCTGCTAAAATTATCTATGAAAATATAATTACCAGATTTGGATGCCCAATAACCCTAATTAGTGACCAAGGGTCACACTTTATTAACAAAACCATCAAAGCACTAACAGAACAGTTCAAAATTGACCACCGACGTAGTACAACTTATCACCCTTAGTCGAATGGAGCAATCGAGGCATTTAACAAAACATTAACAAAGGGCATAAAAAAAATATACAATACCGACAAAGATGATTAGGATGAAAAGATACCTGCAGTACTATGGGATTACAGAACAACATACAAACGTTCGACCGACCAAACACCATTTCGACTAGTCTATGGACAAGAAGCAATTGTTCCACTACATTTTCGACAACAAACACTTGTCATAGCAGATATTTTACATGTCGATGTCGAAGAGGGTAGGAAGGACTGATTGATGCAATTAAGCAAGCTATAAGAACACCAATTGATTGCTCTACAACATCAAGAAATCCAAAAATAGCAGTAGAAGGCTTGGCATGATCGCAATATCAAAAACAAAAATCTGTCAGTAAGGGACCTCGCCTTACTATACAACGGTCGAGTAAAAGGAAAACCCAAAAAGTTACATACATAATGGATGGGACCTTACATTGTCAAAGAGATTCATGCCAACGGATCAGTCCGACTAAGGACGTTACAAGGCAT
Source organism: Pseudotsuga menziesii (assembly GCA_001517045.1). Classification (NCBI taxonomy): domain Eukaryota; kingdom Viridiplantae; phylum Streptophyta; class Pinopsida; order Pinales; family Pinaceae; genus Pseudotsuga; species Pseudotsuga menziesii. The sequence goes on along the minus strand of LPNX010015796.1, from coordinate 294,180 downwards.
AATATTTCAGAAACTTGTTAATTGTGCCCGACTAAAATGGTACAAAAATTAAAACAAGTTCAAAAAAAAACATACATATAATGACCATAATTGTTAGACAAAAACCATAAAAATCTAAAAAGACTAAAAACAACAAAACAGAACCAACACCCATAACCCAGGATGACAGAAAACTATCGCTTCGACAACCAACATCAAACCCATCGACATACTGCCATCGATTGCTCGCATGATCGACATCGACCAACGATCCCAAAGGTCAGATCATGCCTTCATAACTATGGTCAGAAGGAGTGCCAAAATCAAATCGCCATTAACGCAAACTCTAGAGACCGTGTTGGACCATCACTTCTGCCATTAATATATCCATCGATAGAAACATCACCCGCTCCACCTATAAATATCAGACCATAAAAAGATCATTTACCGTATTTTGAAGAGATAGAACAATTCAGTAGTTAGAAATTTGAGAAACGAGAACCTGTAAGAAAAGTCGAGCAAGAGACTGAAGAAATGGCACTGAAGCAAACCAGAGCTGCAGCTGCAAAGAAAAAGGAACTGCAATCTGCTGAAACCCCATTAATGAGAAGGTTAAGAAATATCAAGAACGCCAAGGTACAAGAAACCCCATGGGAGAAAACTTGGGCCGAAATCAAGGAATGGGCCTATGTCGACAAGAAACCGACACAAGCAGTAGAGAAGATAAACCACAGCTCCATTATGAACTACATGAACACACCATTCATGGCGATTTTTAGAGGAATGAAAGAAACAACGATAAATTTCATTATCAGCCGATACCACAATGGGAAATTTTACTTCGACAGGCCAGTAAAAATCTCTGGCGAAGTCACATACAAGCTGAATGGTCTTTTAAGCCAAGGCGACCCAATTCTTGTCGGCATAGAAGAAGGACTAGTAGAACGATTAATTGGAACTCCATCAGGAAAAAATGCAAAAGGGCTAATGATCAATCAGATACAAGCCCGGATGCCACAAATCGTGGCCAAAATCATAGTAATAGGGCTCACACCTACAGGTTGAGGGAGTGAACTAAAGCTAGATCACAGCTGGATATGCTAGAAGTGGTAGACACAATAGTAGAAACAAGAAAAGTGTACAGATGGGCTCAGTATGTCGTCGACATGCTCAAAAATATCTGTGAGAAATGCCAGGAGTCGGCCAGGATCATAAGGTTCCCATCTCTGATAATCTGGATAGTGATGTACCACTTGTGCCCAGTTGGGGACAAGCAGTTCCAAGAACCAACAAAATTCCACATGTGGAGGTTCAAGCCATTTGCGTAAACTGGAACATTGAAAGAATTAACAAATGAAAAAGTACTGTTGGAAAACTGGTTCCAAAACCTAAAAATATAGATGACCAAATGGAGGGTGCCTCAGAACATTTGACTAAGTCTGCCGAAAACAACACACATACAACGAGAACTTGACCACACTGCAGTTTCGTATATGCAGGGATCAAAAGCAAAAACAAAGCCTCTCGACTATTACCCAACAGTCGAAGAGATCTTCCGTGAGCTAGCTCGACAATTCGGCACAAAGTTATCCATACCAGCAAAGGCTAAGGAAGTAAACCTAGCAATTGAAGAAACACCGACAAAACAGGAGAAATAAGATGACTATGAACTCCGACTACACATCAGCACCTTAATGTCGGAAGAAACACCAACAGACTACAATTAGCAATCATACCACAAACAACCCAAAGGGTAAGTACGTCGACAGAGCAATAGGTAACCAAACCAATTGAGAAAAGTATCAGTCTAATTCAACCACAGGAGGGAGGAGAAATACTGGAGGAAGACATTAAATCCGACAACTTAGAATATGCTATAACCAAAGACAAAATCAGAAAACTAGCAAGGGAAATAGTGACCGCAAGAAAAAAGGCAACTGAGACAAAAGGGAAGTGGAAGCACAAGCTGATCCTTTTAGAATCCGAATATGAAGACGAACTAGTAGCTACGACCATCGACATCATAAAAGATGTTGTAGCAAACAAAGTTTTGGTTGAGATGCAGTTCAAACGCTTTGTCGAGTTAGGAGCACAACAAGGTCGACCGAAAAAGGTAAAAAGCACAAACACTTCAACGACTGAAGACATTGTTGATTTAGTTTCTACACCTCCACCCCCATCTCCGACCCAGATTACATGGGAAGAAAATCCATAGACACCCACCATAAGCCCAGTTGACATTTGCAAAAATTCCATGCCAGAAACCTTAAAAGAGAGGTTCGACCAGGACAGTGATTTCCAGGCATACATAGAAAAATTGCCTGAACTACGCCTTTATCCAGAGGATCACCACCAAATGTCCACTAATTGAAGCTAGTGGATCAAGGAAGCTCATTCCTCAACAATCTGGACAAATACCCCAGAAACCAAGATCTGTGGGAATTATAAAGTCGACATTTTTGAGGAACCCCGACAAGACATCTCAAGTTGTCACAAGTTGAATTTAATCCTTTATCCCTGTCGACATCCCACACCCTCCATTAGCCAACGAGCCAACAAGAAATGTGGAAAAACATAACTTGGAAGAAATCAACTAGGTGATTGATAACCTATTCTTCGACAACTAGATGATTCACCACCACAAGTCGAGGAGCTGACACCAACTGGCAATATCCCCACTACATCAATTACACCCAAACATTCACCATCTCCACCACCACTTCCCAAACTAGAACCTTTACCAAATCGAGAACCATCTGTACCTGAACCCTCTACACAAAATCCCATAGATACATATCCAGTTGCAGAGCTCACCCAAGAAATCCAACCAGAAGTTCCATCGACCGTTGCAGATCAACATCTAGAAAACCCACCATAAGAAAATCAACCACATGAGAGTCTACCCCTTGCAGATGCATAGGAACCATAGTAGGCAGAACAACATAAACACAAGAGGAAAAGAGACAGAAAGAAGAATGACTACCAAAAAGAATCATAGTCGACAATGGTACACATTAGCCAACTTGGGTCGACTACTACAGTTGACGCCAAAAAGATAAAGGACAGAGAGTTGGGACAACTCTTAGAAACTCTGGCCACTAAAGCGAAAACAAGAATAAAGATCAGATGCAAGGAGCTCGACAACATTGAGAATGAGCAAGTCGAATTCCTGTCAAAATGCAGAAACTTAGCTGAATCTATAATACCAGGGCCGATGGAAGTCGGAACCGACAAGCCACTAGAAAAAGCATATGAACTATTTGAGAGTGTGGTGGTGACCCTACAAGTACACATGCAAAATACAAAAGAAGAGCAAAAAGAGGAGACATCAAGATTATTAATGCAACAGTACACAACATTCTCAAAAGCTTACAAAGTACTGCAAGACCACATGGAAGAATATGTCATTACAGAAGAGGTACTCTGGGACTAGCCTGCTTATTATGGGCAAGTATACCAGTAGACCCGACAGACTCGATAACAAATTCAAGCATTGGAAAAGAGAAAAAACACCGAAGAAGCACTGAGAAATACAATACAAGATCAAATCGTGCTGAAGACAACCAAACTGTAGAGACTCAAAAGACAAGCACACCAGTGGGTGCAGCAAGCACTCCCAAGCTTGGAAAAACTAGATACCATCTGCCTGCAGATGAAAAGACTACTGGAAATAACAAAAGAAAAAGACCAATTCATGGGACCCGACATGGAAAGAATAACAGACCTTTCCATTCATGAGAAGATGTCGACCTTATCAAGCATCACAACATTGACCATTGACATCCAGAAAGTACTACAAAATTGGATATAATTTCAACACCAATTGGTTGTTATAGCATAAGCAATCGTTGAAGTATGCATATAGAAGCGACCAACCATCTGACTGCATAGCCCATGAAAAACAAACAATAAAATAACTATCTCAGACAGTGAAAATCTTGAGTACCTACCCTGTTTCTTTGGGACGAAGAAAGATTTTGTTCCTAGGGGAGATGTTGGAGGAGCTAGTCAATGAGCCGACTAAGTCGAACAACCGACTAATTAGAGATTAGTTTGGTCGTATAAGGTCGTGTTGGTTGACTGAACCGACAGGTAGTTATATGTAATTGTTTGTAAAGCATATATATTAGGCTGTTGAGCCAGATGAGAATTTGGTTCAGTTCTGTGTTTGTATGGACCCTCATGATATAATATAATCTGTTATTCTACATCTATGTTCTTGTCTCTTGTATCTGTATGTCTGTATGCTTTAATGTGTATTATTGGTAACCCTCTATGATCTATGAGATTACAACAAAAAGCAACAGCTTGGTTTTCGAGGTAAAAGCTTCAGAGTGAAAAACCAGGAAAACAATGACAATGGTCGGATAGGTGGGGAGGGGGTTTGGATTTATATAGTTAAACATTTATTGGCCAAGAGTTAAAAAGGAATCTAATCTCTCAGCCGAGAAACCATTCCGAGAGTTTAATGTAAAAACTATGCCAATACTCTCAGACGAGAAGGTTTAAAACTTTCGGCCGAAACATTATCTAACTATAGAACAACTCTCGGATAAGACAATGTTAATCGTGGTTAATTTTTCGTCCGAAAAATATAACAACTCTCGGCCAAAAAAATTTGTTGACTTTTTTCTCGGTCGAGAAAACGAAAATTATACAAAAAAAAAGATTTGTCACGGAATTGTTTCCCAACTTCGTGTTTTCACCCATATGTCCATGTAATATAATGTTGTCACAGTAAATGAGTTCCATAGATAATAAACAAAATACAAAGTAATTTATAATGTCTAGTTTAGATGGTAAAGTCAAAACATGACATTACATATGGGGTCCTGCACAAATATGCTCCCCAAAATAGTTGCAACAGGGCCACACTAGCGAAAAAATTCATGGGCGTGCATGCACCTCCATAAGCATGCACTCATAGTTAGGCTCGGTACCGAGCCAAGGAGTGTGTGTGTTGTTGGTGTATACATTTCCCTAGTGGGTACATGCTCAAAATCATGCATGTGGGCCTGCTAAAACAAAATAAAAATAAAAACATATCATATATTGTAGGCAAAAAAAACTTGACCGCACCACGACTATGAAAGGGAGAGAATGAGAACATATGTTGAGCAAGGAAGACCATTCACCCACCTATCTCACCAATGAATCTATAGAGGGAGCATCCATAACATTAGATAGGTGAATTATTATATTTTTTGCATTTTTTGTCATTGCTTATTAAATTTTTAATAGTTTCCAAATCGGTAAAAATATAGATTTTTTTTAATTTGCATACTATAAACCTCTACAATGAATGAATAGACCCTCAATAGCCCACAATAGACCCTCAATAGCCCACACCACCAAGAAATAAAGCATTTAAGGGTAGCTTAAATGTTGTATAAATGGAACTGAACAGTGTTCACGGTTCTGAATTTAGGAGACATTGTGTAGAATTTGATGATAGTCCTTCAGAATTCTCACATGAATTTGTAGGTTAGACCGATTTAGATTTGTTGTCTCTAGCTTGTGGTTGTTTTTATTTTTTTCAAGGTTTAGTATTAGAGGCCTGTAGGATTTAAGAAGATGTTTGAAGATATATCTAAGAATAGAAATTTGAGTTGGAAATCAGGCAATTCTAAGCATGGTGATGAGATTGGTGTCGAGGGGCAGAAATATATGTGTAAAATCAACTTTTTAACAAATACTTTTAAAATATTTAATCCTGTATCAGGATGTCCTTCACCAAAAAATTAGAATTATATAAAATAAATTTATACAAATATGAATTTATACGAATTGAAATTTAGACATATTTTTTAATAAAGGTTGGACATTTGTTAAAATATAAGAATTCAAATATTCTTTTATTTTATAAATTCATGTTAAATTTAGTGAATCAATGACACCACAAATTCTATATATTAAGAGATTAAAAAAACTAGTGATTTTGCTTATCACATTCCATATGCCGTAACGCCCTAGTTCAATGTTAGAGAATTTAACCCCCAAAAAATTGAAAACCTTGAACCTACATGTATACTTTGATGTAGTTTGCAATCTAGACAAAATTGGAGTACTTTCACAATCATCATTCCAGAAAGGAAAAAGAAACAAAGTTGATTGGGAGGATAAAATTACTATATTTAATTACTTTAATTCTATGAAAATACAGTCACAGGAAGCCAAAAACGTAAGCCACTACCATTTATTTGGCCCAAAAATTAATAGCAGTGTGACTATGACTTTAACAACCAAACCCTAGGAAACACTAAAAACGAGACAATCACGGACTAGAGGGTAAATCGACTGCCACATCCAAACAATTTCTGTTCAAATTAACCAGGGATTTCAATCGCTTTAACCTCAGGTTTAGGCTGAGGCTGAGGCTGATTGGAAACCTTAACCTTCAGAATGGAAGCAATGTTTAGACATTTAGGTTTTGGCTAAAATACGAACAATGCTATGTTGTATAGATGTAATAGTAAAAGAAAGAAGTGTGTATCTTAATCTGCAATGTGATTGATAAAAAAATGGAACAATTTTTGTAAATTAGGTTAACTATTCTATTAATTGTGTAAAAAAAAATACAACTAGTTAGCAGTGTTGCCGGTGACAAGAAAAATCAAGACTGGGTAAAAAAAATACCCATGATGATCTTAAGCCCCAAACAAAGAGCATTATGTCTTAACAGGATTAACCTGTTGTAAACTATGCCTATATATAGGGTATAAAAAGTTAGTATACTATTCTTGATTGTCTTAACACAAGATAATCGTTTGCTCAACACAACTCCCAACAGACTCGTAAATAGAATCCCATCCATTCTTCTCAAGGATTGATCATAAATGGGTGTTTTGATTTACCTTGAACTAATTGTAACCCAGAATGCAGTTATACCCCCATGGTTTACTTTTTTATTTACCTTCAATTGACTTTGGGTTTTTTTATTTACCTTCAATTAATTGTGACACAAAATGCAGTTATACCCCATGGTTTACTGCAGCAAAATCAAATTTTTTAAGCGTCTCATACGATATATACACCATCAATAATATTTTACATATAGTCAATCAAAATATTAAGGGATCATTATTTGGTCAAACCACCTAATTCATCATCTAAATATTGAGCGTTCATTATTTGGTCAAACCACCTTATTCACCATGGTTATGTCCTACTAAATGAGGTTAGTGCCACTTCACATCTCTTAACTGTTGAAGCTACAGAGATTTGTATTACCTTGAGATGATCATATTGTTTTCTTCCCATTTAGGATATCCAGATTTGTATATCATTCCAACATTCTTTGAATATATTTCCCCTTCAAACTTCGCAAACTACATAATAGCATAGATTTTACTTCCTCTCCAGGTTTTAATCATGTGGCTCCACTAATTGACTGATTCGATAAGATTATGTGCATTCATATATATAACATGTGCCAAGTCATAAAATTGTTTCATAATGAATTCATTGTAGGAATCCTGAACTCATTATGTTTAACATTAAAGCAAAAGTTGTATCTAATGGCATACTCCACAACTAATCTGTCTTCCTATCAATAATCAATATCTTGCAGGACTACTTCAAAGAAGTAGACTGTACCACTAAGCCAATCAATCAATTCATGTATAGCTAGTGTGTAAACAAGCATAATGAATCCCCAAACTATGTATAATCTCCATATTCATTAGCTCATGGGATTTTTTCATACAAACAACAATCAGGTTTATTTGTTCTCCTCCATGATAGCTTCAGACTTCCAGACAATGTCCTTTAGCCTAGATGAAAGATTTTTGTAAAAATGCAATAGAAAAAAAATATATGCATCCACCCTGGGTGAAAAATTAAAGCAATTTTAAACAGATTCTACTCGACGATCAAGCAACCCAAGGAAATGATTTAAATACCAGTGAAGTTTATTTTAAACACTCAAAAATACTTATTCAGCAGGTGCATATGCATAAACCCCTTGTTTTAGAGGGCCTGAATTCTCTCTAGCATACCCGTAGATCCTTTTGTGCAGCATCCTACAAAAATCCCAAATATATGAGCCCCCTCCTCCCCTCGTTCCGCTTAGTTAACACAATAAATAATGAATAATATCTACATTTGTCAGCTATTAACACCAGACAACAAATCAACTTCTGCAAGGTGATGTTTGAATTGGACGCGTAGCTTGGACGGTGGGGCAACGTGTTGGCATTGAAATATGCAAAGGAGCACGAGCTCTCTATGGTGCATTTAATGGGTTGCAGATATTTAAAATTTCTGGGAGCATTAAATGTATTAACATTGGTTGTATTAAAATTTGCTGACGAGAGCTAGCCACCAGGTCTTGGGGCACAAAACCCTAGAGAAACGCCAGCTGCACGAACCAATGAGCATGCAAAAAAATATTTTAAAAAAATATTATTTAATACACCTGAAAATCAAACTATGCAAAAACTTAATAAAACACCAAAAATTTCTCATGTGAACCTCCAATTAATAGGCCTGCACGATTCATATATATCCCCTGGTCGGGGACATAACAAGTACATGTCATGTCTCAAGATGAGATTTACAAAATTAAAGATACAACTAAACCAAGGTTAATATGCCTTGGAAAAAAATCTCTTAACTTTATAAACAAATAAACAAACCTTCTCTTTTTTTTCAACTCATTTTAAGTAAGAACTCAAAATTATCACTTTCATCTTCTCGATTATAATATAAAGTAAGGGTAGAGAAACATAGGTAGTAGGGGGTAATAATACAAAGTTCTTTTGCAACATAAAAGTATTATATAATATGGAATATGGAGCTTCTTGATGGGTATAAGGTATCTTGTTTTTGTTAAAATACATGGTAGAGGTAGACAACACTACATTATCTTTCTCTTACTTCATGAACTGATTAGATACATTTACATAGACTTGTTTAGAATGACTTAGCTACCAACTAATTGCCTAAACAATTCATTGATTTTGACTATGTCAATCTCTAGACTCACACAAAGCTAAACAACTTCTTGACTCATCAATACCTATTAGAGGAAGTAATTACCATCATTTAACACCCCCCCTTAATTATGACCGCTAACAAATGATCAATTTTTTTCTAAAACATACTACCTTACTGTCTCTAAGGATTACATAAAAAACTAAAATGTGAATGTTTGCTAGTCTATGTCTCAACTAGGCTTGCATCTTGTTCAAAACATTTTCATTTTCACCTTTATTTCTATTATATGCCGAGACAACTTCTTTTTGTACTTTTTGGTCAAAACTTTGACCCTTTCAATGCTTTTCTTCTTCTTGCGACAAAAATTGAACTCTAGTTTCCTTTGAACTTATTTTTACAACTTGGATTTAGCCATTTCTTATCTTGAATCTAGGAGGTGCAAAACTACATTGTTTTTATTTAGTTTCATAAATTTTGTTTGAGAACTAGTGATCTATAACAAATTCAATGTTGACTTCAAAATTTGCATTAGAAGTTTCTATATTTTCGTCCTTGCTCTACTTATCATTATTCATACATTGAATGCCCTTTGTACCAAGGGTTGCAATCTCAATCTTCAAGGGTTGTAATGTGGGCATACTTGAAGCACACTTATCGTTTTCATCATGTGACATATTGTCACTGTGATATTTTTCAACACAACCCAATAATGGTTGATAAGCCATATCTCTTCAAGAAACCATGTTATAAAGATATTATCAGTAGGGTCTCCATCAACAAGATTACAATATTCATGTCATCTTCCTCTTCTTTGACATTTCTTATTGAAACATCTTCCAATTGGTTGGATTCTTCAACTTCGATGCCTACAAAATGAAATAAACCATTAGTAAAATCAAATGTGGCCCATGGCATACATTCCCTAGCCTTCTCTTCTTTTTCCCATGGATATTTTCATTTTTCAACTTCTTATATTTCTTCTACTTTGGCAGCTTCAACCGCTTCATGTGCAACTTATATGGTTACTTTCACCTTCATAGTATCAACCATTGCTTCATAATGTAGGCTATCATCTTCATCTTCTTTGGGTTTTGGAATCCAATTTTCAAATTTTCATCTTTCTCAACTACTACTGTTGTAAAGTCATATTCATGTGCATCTTCAATCAAATCATGATTCACTTGGTCTTCAAATTCAATTAGGATTCCTTATACACGTAACACATATATGAGTTTCTTTTTCTACAACACAATCAACCAAAAAGAGGATATACCCTTAGCCAAAGCGGAAACATTTTCACTCTCTATCTAAGGAACCTAATACTTCAAATATTATAGAAATTATAAAGGTCGTTAGGTTATTTCCTAGTTTTTTTTTATGAAATTATGAATGCAAATATAGAAGAGTTACAACGGATCATGAAGTAAAATATGTTACATGTAGTCTTTCAAAAGGGGAAAAAGTCCAAGCCTTAATGGTAGGAAAATTAAGTTTTACATGGGTTTCTATGAGTTTCTAGAGGAGGAACTCCTTAGAGTGGTAGAAGAATAAATAATTTCTACAAATTATTTGGGGGATATGAATGTTACATTTCAAAACTTTGATCCCAAAGAAGAATGATTTATCTTCTTTTGAATATTTTAGGACAACCTCTCATTGTAATCTTGTTTACAAGTGTTGATGCCTGGAAAATCCCAGGTATCGACAGTAGGGATTTTCTCCAATAACCGTTCCCAATTAGATCATTTATCGTTTGGTGTGGGGAATCCGTCTGGTTAGCAGCCCGACTACCTTATAATTAAATGAAGGTTTAAATCCATTTTATTGGTTGTGACCCAGTCCACCGTTTATGTGTGTTTTTTTAAATTTTATGAATGATATGCAAGTGCCTAGATTAAATGCAAATGACTAAGGAACAAATATCTCACAATGTGATGCGTAGGTTCTTACCTTTCGTCTTATCCCCTTTGTTCCTAAATCACCGAAAGCAAAGAAAAACTAATCTAATCTATTCTATCTAACCTATCCCCAGGGAGCAAGATTACTATTTATATGAGTAATGTACTATACTTTCGGTACAAAGAACTTTACAGGTAACAGATAAATTCAGAATACATAAATACATCATAAAAGATAACATAGAGATAGCTCAGTGTTGTTAAAGCATTCACTACTCATTTACTGCATAAGATTTATAACATGGAAATGAAATCATTCACAACATAGAAATAGTTCAACAGGTAGAATGATCTCATAGATTTGCATAGTAAGCCAAAACATTAATAGTTCTTATATTCATCAATCTACACAGCATGCATTTGAAACTCAGGTAGGTCCTTCTCCAGCAAAAACTTCAATCCTCTTTATCATAACAAGAAATAGTTCTTCTTGCAACAAGAATTATCTTATGAGAGCTAGAAAATTCCTTCTCCTATTCGACTCTACCTATATTTATACATTTCAAAAATGACTTTTGGTCTCTCTGCCCTTTGGGCTTCCTCAACTTTCAGTTACAAAGAATATTTGTCTTCTAGCATGTTCATTAATAACATAAGATAAATACAAAATATTACAATTATATTTTGAAGTGTATATGGGACAAAACCACTCAAGTGGGCCCAGTCAACTCATTGATGAACTGTTTCCACGCCATAGCATCTGAAGCAATGATTCCAAAATTTGTTGGCTATAAGAATTTGAATGTGACCTCATGCTTAGACTGTTGAGTCTTTATATCAGCCACCCTTGCTGTGGTTACTCGGAGCTGATCTTCCAAAAGGAAATTACTCACCATAGCTTGGGCCACCATACTCTTAATCACCTTTTCATTTAAGCTTTTAATCAGATGTATGCTAAGTTCATCTTCTTGTAGTCTCTCATGCAGCTACTTCAAATGTTCTTCATGTGCTGAAAACTCCTGAAGCCTTTTGTCGAAGATGTTTGGCATTTGTTGTGAGTTATGAGCACCTTATTATAGAACTCCCCACACTTTTCTGATGTCTTCTTGACTGCATCTATCAGTCTCTCAGCAACTCTTCTACTGAAATTCATGAGATCATACTCAAGCTACAATATTGTTGGGCTCTTCACAGGTGCATTTTCAGGGGATTCCTTATTCACCTCCAACCAGATCATCTATCCTTGTATGGTCTCTACAATGTCATGGGTTTTGTCTTTGAATTCAATAGCTACGACTGAGATCTCTTGTAGCCTAGCTTCTACTTTCTTGATTTTGAAGACTTCTTCTGCAATATTAACCTGTACATGATATATTTTTCCTCTAAGTAGGAGAGCATGCTCTCTCAGAGGTTTTATGTCCATATTGCATTCATTGGATGCCTTCAATAATACTTCCAAAGAACTATTTTGAGCTTCTAGTTCCATAATTCGGGATTTATACCGCTCTACCTTTTGATCAACTGTGGAATTCTGTTCTTCCACTTCTGCCATTTTTCTCTCTAAATTATGGTTCTCCCTATCAAGGGTCATGTTTGATATCTTCAACGTATCCCACTCCTCTCCCAGAAATTGGTAGTCCTGCTAAAGCTTCTCATAGTCTAAAAGAGTGGTTTCATTTTTTTTTGAGTCCCTGCCCACTCTTTCCTCCTTCCTTAAAACCTCCATCATCTCTGCCATTTTACCCTTATATTGATCAAGGGTTTCCATAAGCTTACCAATATTATGGGCATTTGCATGTGCAGTTGCAATACCCATGGAGGCCATTTGTTTCGGGTCTTCCTCTACATCCTTTACGATCGTCTTCTCGATCATTGTGATGATCTCGAGTTGGTCTCCCATTTTCAAAGTATTCTCTGTTCTCCACACAATGGACTTCCTTTTGGGATCAAAATATACATTTTCCATGCATGCAACTTCATGTTGTTTAGACGGGGTAAATGGCACCAACCCCAATTCAACCATAGGGATATGTCCTCCCGTTAGTATATTGCCTGAAGTGGAAGGAAAATTCTTAGTGTTGTCCTGAGCAAGATCTTGTCCCTGATTTTCATTGTCTAGCTCTTCCTGATCTTTCTTCCTCTGTTCTTCTGTCACCTCTTCTTGGTTTTGTGTTTCTTGTCCTAGATTTTGGGATTATTGAGCTATTGCTCTTTCCAACTTTGCAATCTTCTCTTTGATAACTCCCTCTTTCCTTCTTTGTTCCTCTTCCTTCTCTTTTCTAGCAGCTTCTTCTTCCTCCTTTTCTCGCTAAGCTTCTTCAGCCAAAATTTTTCTTGCACCTTCTGCCAGTCTTTGTGCAGTCTCTTCTTTTGCTTTTCTTGCAGCTTCTTCCTCCTATCTCTTTGGTTCTGGATTGTTGCTGCTACTCACTTTCACTCTAGTTATTGTGGTATTCCTTTTAAGCCTCTGGTTCAAAGCAGTCATGGTGCAAACATTCATGTACATTTATTCATCCTTGTCCACATAATCGACATATTCAAAATTTACCTTGAGTAGTGCCCGATGTGCTGCAACCTTGCCTTGGGAATCATTTCGGTGAAATCTCTTTTCACCAAAATGAAATATTTGGAGTTCCTTAACAAACTCAGGGGATCCCTTGACTTTATCAAACTTATAACTCCCCACATAGAAAGGTAGTGGTGGAAACACAACTTTCTTCAGATCGAACAAGTGACTTCCAAAACCATCCAAGAAAAGTTGTCTCACAACTTCCTTATGAACTATGTAATATGTAGTGTATCTTGGCAACAATGAGGGTTCTTTAGCCCCCCCATACATCCTTAGGTATGTGCCTTCTTCAGAGAAGAATTAATCCCCAAGCTCTTTGATAGATTCCAAAGCACCCTCATATAGGCACTTACACTCCTCTAAGAAAACTAGTTGGTACAGAGGCATCAGGAACTCTTCACAGATTAGCTTGTAGTGAATGTGGTATTTGTGCACCCACGGTATCTGATAAGCAACATAAATAGGGGCTTTCCCTCCCTTCCATGTGCAGTTTATATTCCCAAACGGGTGGAAGCAAAGTATGCAATCGACAAAAAAGGATCCCATGTAGAATTCTGATTTTTTCTGGTGCAAACCTTCTTGGGCTGCAGTAATGGAGGTAGATAGGCTATTGGCTACTATGTCAACCCAGTTGAAAATTGTCCCTTTCATGGCTACACGGTAAATTAGTGGGATCATCCAAAATTATAAGATCTACCGCCAGCTCTGCTAAAAATCCTATTCAGCATCAGCACTACCATTCTGTATGGGTACGTAAATGAGCAGTTTCGTATTCCCCGAATTGTTTGTGCCTGAAATTTTTCCCTTCAACTACCATCATTTTTGATGTGGCTATGTAATAAAATTTTAAGCCATTGACCCAGTCAGTTTTCATGCTAATTTCTAATGGAGGTAGGCTGTATGCTTTTGCTATAAATTCAAGTGTGAAGGATACAAATCCTTTGTCCTCCACGTTGTTCATTATCATCCCTTCTATATCCACTTTGGGCAGAATCGATTCGATGACATTTGCGTAAGGAAAAATATCTAGTGTAGTGGATACCTTGGTGATTCTAGATCTCAGTATGTTATCATATAAGGGTAGGTCCTCCAACCCTGCCTCTGGAACCTTCTTCTCTACAACCATGTGGTAGATTTGATCCCATTTGAATTCAGGTTCAACTCCAGTGACTGACTTTGTATCTTCATATCTTATTTCCACCCTTGGTACGGGTGAAATTTCTGCATATGAATCATAGTCTACGATCTTGGACTTCTTTTTTCCCTTCTTCGTCATGTTGTCTGGTACGAGCTGTGACTGTAATAACACAGAAACGGTCTTAGTATTTACATCATTAAACAAACTCATTCATTCGAAAAATAATGATTTTGGCATCAAAACATCACTAAATTTTGCAAACCAATGCAAGAAAAAAGCTTAGACATATGTTATTTTACCACATTCTCCTCGCCCATCGGAACAGGCAAAACACACTGCAACCAGCAAGGTCAAGACTCTGATTAACCAAACTTTGTAACACAAGTGGTCCTCGGCTAGGGTGAATTCTGCGTTCTAACTAGAAAAAATAACTTAATAACTTGAAAAACCCTCTTACCCACAACCACGAAAATCTCTAACCGGCTTACATCTTGTAGGCAGTGCAAAAAGGACGATGGCGGTGCCCTAGGTTCAATCACCAGATTCAAGATCTCTCGGTGGGAAGATACAGTTAAAAAGTTAAGACCTAAAAGGCTTGTCTGAAACGAAAAAAACACATCCTCCACCACCGCGCAGGGGTGAGAACTAGGTCGGATCCATGCTGGAGAAAAACTCGAGACCCTAGAAATTCATCATTAGCTTCCAAGCCCATGGGTAAAACGCCTCCAAATAAAAACAGTGAAACCCCTATGAGTGGGACTAGGTCAGACGGCCATGACGATGCTAAAAACCCTTAAGGGAATACTGCTTAAGCCTAAAAAATCAAAGGGGGATATTTTTTAAACCCAAAACAACCCACCTACCAACCTCTGCACAGCATATAAAAAACTGTCAGGTTGCGACTCAATCAACCCACCAATAAAAAAGAAGGTAAACGAAAACCTACCTGGAAAGTTGAGCTCGACAATAGTCGTAGATGCGGCGTCCAACACGCCATGTGATCTCCAGCTAGTGGTTGCACAACGAATGCCCCCAAAACGAGATTCAAACACAACTAACAGTTCTCAAGCGCTCACCATAAAACAATGGTAAAATCCTTTTTCACCGGCATATAAATAGACAGCCATGAGAAAAAACCATTAAAGCGGTAGGTGAGACTCTTAAAATTGCATGCGCAAAGTTAAAACTTTGTTGGTTCCAAAACATAGCGCATCGAATGATTGAAACTAAGTCAAGTTGAAAACAACCCCGACAACGGTGGCTCCATTACCCCAACACAGCCGCTACTATCAGCTCAAAACCTGGTAAGACGCCCACATTCCTTTGTGACTTTGGTGACCGAAACGATGTTGGAAAGAACATTGAATGACAATCGCCGTAGCGGCTCAAAATTGACAAATATTTCGATGAATTGGGCTCATCTGAAGATTGGGTGGTCGAGAAAGAGCACTTCCTATCGTTGTGACAAAGGGAAGAGAATTCATCTAATGCAACGGGTCACAACTCAAAGGTAAGGATTGGGATCGAAAGGAGAAAAACACCCATTGTTGCAGCTCGAAGGTAACTAGTCATCGGACATGACGAGGCATAAAAAACAGATTAAGTCCCGATACTCAACACAACATCCCATCTGTTGTTGCGGCTAAAAAGAGAAACGTCATCCGTCGTTGTGGGCTGAAAAGAGAAACGTCATCCGATGTAGCGAGTCGCAAAAAATAGGAACAAGTCCCGATACTCAACATATGAGCATGCCCACCGTTGCGGCCCAACCTTTGGAAAAATTCTGACGCAGCGGACAAAACAAAAAGACCCGATGGCGCATAAGAAAATCCTCCACTATAGCAGCTCGAAGGATAGAATTCATCCGCTACGGCGGATAGATTCTTGCAAAAACTTCCACTATGGTGGCTCCAACAAAACAAGTGAAATAAAATACCAACCACTGTAGCAGCTCCAAACTTGAAAAACCATCCGCCGTAGCGGGTTAAACATGAAGATCCATCTAATGCATCATCTCAAAAGAAAATTTCTACCTTAGCAAAAAAAACCAATTACCTGCAATTTTTCCATGATAAAAACAAGCCATGAATGTTGGGCTTCATAATTCAAATGTCCAAGTAGCAAAAACTAGAACTTTAAAGGGGGTCCTAAAAAATGCAAAATTTTTTGGGGTAATAGTTGCAGCAGCAACAATAAGACAGTATCAAAGATAATTGCTAACATATTGAAGCTTACTTTGTCTAAGGTCATCTCGGAGAAACAATTTGGTTTCTTATATACTAGAAAAATACATTATGTTATAAGGGATTACCTAAGAGGAATTTCATTTAATAAGCAAATTAAATTGATTGTTTCTAAAATTGTTCCTTTTTTCAAACATGGCTAAATCTTCAATAGCATAAACTAGATTATAGTGTGTTTAAATAAACAAACTTTGCTATGCTAATTAATGTTTGATGTTGGTCATTTATTGTTTGTGGACAATATTTTTCTTTTAGCTAGAGGTAATCTAAGAGAACTAAACTATTTAAAAATCATTATATATTACCTACTACAAAGGAGAGGTTGTATTTTTTAACAACTTAGTGAAAAATTGGAAGATCGAATAATATTAGAAAGTGATTGGTTAATGACTTTATTTCACTTTATAATATTATATTAAAGGCTCTTGTTTAGAGCAAGTATAGTTATAGACTCTAGAAGCTTGGGTATAGACATAGTAACGAACAGGGCGGTGAAGAGATGGGCGTGCGAGGGTTTTGCAGGCAGGTCGCAGTGTTCCTGTGCTTCAGCCGGGATGGCGTCGGCCCTTTCGCTCCATCCGGTTTCCAACGTTTTCACTAATTGGTATCCCGCAACCTGTGCTCCTGTTTTTTATTTCCTGGCTGTTAGGGTTTCTGTATTTTGGTATTTGCGGCTTTTTCTGGTATTGATTAGCCATGTCTCTGTGTTTTGGTACTTTTGGCGATTGTTGGTTTTGTTTAACCAGATTACTAGCCCCGTTACCCACCATTTGGTTTTTTTTTGGACTGCCCTATTTTTGCTCTTGCCGCTCCCGACAACTGGAGTCCCTCCTCTTTCGAGGACTAGTACCAACCAGTTTTAAAAAAAGTGGGAATAATTTTTATTTGTCGTCTCGTTTCATCTTCTTCGCTTGTCGATTTGGGTGGCGAACTACATTTTTCGGATAGTATGACTGTCCTGGTTCAGAGTCTGTCGGAAGGTGACATATTATGGGGTTTTGTCTGTGGTTTTTTCATTATGGGCATCTCTGCTTTTATATAACCCTCATCCATGCTATGAATTAGAGAAGATTCAGGTCTTGTTTTGAAGGTTAATCCCTATATCGGCGTCTTCTTTCTTTGTATTAAGGTGGGGTTTTTTCCGGATGTCGCTCCTTGTTATCATTAACTATTCGGCGTCGTCCCTTTGAGATTGCTGATGTGTACCTCTTTTGTCTGCCCATGATTCTTTCAGGCTGGGACGGTATGATTTCGGCTGATTATTTAAGCTCCAGTTTATATGATCATATGTTTGCTTATTGCTGAGTTTTCCTACATGACTCGGAGTTCTGGTCATTACTTGGATTTATCTGGGGTTTGATTGTCTGCTATTGGATTACCCTTTTATGTTGATGTTATTATCTGGGGTTCTATTAAAGTATCGGTTACAGCTCTATTTGATACTACTTGAATGCGGCTCGATATTGTCTGTCCATTATTGATGAGATGTTGCTCTATTATCTGGTATGACTTGATTCTGGTCTATTGGGATTGTTTTTCCTATATTATGATACCATCTATGTCGGCCTCGATTTCTATTTTTTATTTTGATGTATTATCTCAGAGCCCTTCAGTTATGCTGCTATGATGGATTGGTCGGATTCTGTTGATGCTAGAAAGAAGGTTATCCTATTTATATTGGTTCTGCCCTATTGATAGGGTTTCATTCAGGAATTTATTCGACATCTCCTGGGGTTTGCATATTCCGCTACAAGTAGAACATTGCTTTTTGTCGATCTGTTAGGTTTTTGGGGTTCCAACTGTCATATTATGGATACTCCTATCTGTGCCGATAGGATCTGATTTTATTATTAATCTTTCACTTGACATTGCCGGTCTGATATCTGTTTCTATTCTTAAGGTTTACAGATTATTCCTTTCTATGTTGGTTTCTGAGATTTGCGGTCTGCTATGTGGATTAATGATAATTAGCCCTTTCGTCCTATTGCTTTGGGGATGGTATGTTATTGATGGATATTTGATCTTTGGTGGCCTGTCTTTGCTTCTGGATGTATTTGTATTATATGGGTATATCTGTCCAGCTATTTTATATAGTGTATTTCTTTCTTTGCTGGGATGATATCAGAGCTTTCCAGTATGGCACATGATTCGTAACCCTTCCTCTCTGATGTACATCTGCTCGGTGATTGATATTGGATTATCTGAATATATTGAGTTTATGTTCTGTTGTGGATTATCTGAATTTTCTGAGTTTCTGTACTGTTGTGGAACATATTGGCAATCTGGACTGTTTTTGGTATTGGGGGTTAGTCTGTCCTACTCCTATATTTTTTTGTGTCGGATTTGTTATCAGAGGTTTATCTACTTGGTTTTATTATAGAGCCCTCCTTTTTTGTGTGCTCTTCTACCTGGGGCCTGATCTTGGTTTTTCTGCATTTTGTTGGGACTCTGTTATGTTTTTTTGGACTGCTTCTGGTAAGATTTGCCCCTGTTTCTGATGGGGGAGACCTATAATGGGTCTCCCGACCCTAGAGTGGCCCATGACCCTGCCCGATTTCAGAGGCATAGAAAGGCAAAGGCCTACAAAACATTGGAAGGAAAACTTCGTTATGTGGTTGGTAGGGATATTTATATGGAAAGGATAGAAGCTCCGAGTCGTCGAGCTTTAATTGGTAGGCTGGAATATGTCTCCATGGAAAAAAAGGACTAGTTATCTTGGGCCTCTGAATTTTGGAAACCATTTCTAACCTATCTACCAACTATCAGCTTACTGGTCCGGGGTTGGATCGTTTTTGTTTTCTTAGAGGAGTCACATGCCACTGAGGTACTAAGCCGTTTATGGCGAGTTGGTAATGGCTCTCTAGTGCTGGATCGTTGGCATGTTAATTTTGATCCTGCTAGAGAAAGAGTGAAAAAACGTCATTTGTGGGCAATTCTCCCAGGGCTCCCTCTCCCCCTATGGAATCGATCTCTTATGGAAGGTGTTGGAAATACTATTGGTAGGTTTGTGGCTTTAGAGGATGACTTCATGAACTCCTTTGATAAAAGAAAGGAGAAAATATTGGTTGAAATTGATATCACCAAAGGCCTTCCAGCTGAAGTTGAGATTCTCTGTCATGAGCGTTTGTTTATACAACGTTTGGATTATCTAGGCATTCCTTTTAGATGCAGTATTTGTCGAGAGACAGGCCATTTGCATCGTGACTGTCCTTCTTTTCATCGTGAGCCTATTAGGCGTACTTTGAATGATTCCTTTGTAAACTCCCCATTAATTTCTCTTGCAAAGGATTGTTCTACTTCGGTCCAAAATGTCCCCGCTTCTGATAGAATGAATAATGCTATTTCTTTATATGGAGATGTGTCAGACGTGGATCTGGATATTATTGATTCAGTGATCAGCAGTAGAAAAGCGACTTTGCCTTCTGATGATATTCCTTCCTATATTTCCCCTAGGATGCCCAAACCGATGGAACCTCCTCTGACTGATTTGAATCAGGAGTCTTCTCCTTCAGCCATTGCTTTTTGCCCTCCCTCAGCTCCAATTCAACCTGGAGTTTCCCTTGGAGCCCTGATATGTTCTGTCCCCTCTTCTACCCCCCCGATTGTCATCTCCCCTATTCCTCTGTTTTCTGAGGCTGACTTCCCCCCTCTTCCCTCTTCTGGTCATACTAGGCCCCTGTCTTCTAGTTCGTCCCCTATTAGCCCCGCAGCCTCCCCTTCCTTTGCCGATCCCTCATTGAAAAAATCTTTAAATATTTTTTCTGAAAAAAACACCCTTCTCTCCCTCGGTTCTCCCTCTTGACTCTATCCATTTTGAAAATGTCACTATTAGACGAAAGAAAAAGTCTTCTAAACCCCCTCTAGAATCTTCAGATTCTGTCCAGGCTCCCTATACTCCCCTTTTTGAGAGATTAAAAGCAGCAGAGAGATCTCATTCTTCCCCTTCTCCTCAGGTCCTTAGAGCTTCGACCCCTGACTCTTCGGTTTCTTAATGTGCATTCTTTCTTTGAATGTTCGTGGCCTGGGGAGTCTGGCCAAACAAAAAAGTCTCCATCATTTGCTGTATGTTCTTTCTCCTGATGTTGTCCTTTTACAAGAAGCCATGACTGGTCAATATCCTGCTTTATATGCCTTTTCTAAACTGTGTCCAGGCTGGGAGTTCTGTGCTCTTAGTTCTGTTGGCCTCTCTGGAGGCATTCTCTCTGGTTGGAATCCGAAAATCCTTAAGTGCAAAGCCTTTCAGACTGTTGCTAGTATTCTGCTGAAAGCCTCGATCCGGGGATCTTCCCTTAATCTCTCTATATTAAATTGCTATGGTCCTTATCTTAATCGTGATTCATTCTGGAATGCTGCAGCTTTGGGAGGTCTTCTTTCTCTGCCAAATCTCATCTTAGCAGGGGATCTTAATCTTACTTTGAATGCTTCAGAAATTTGGGGATCCAAAGCCCTTCTAGATCCTTTGGGTTCTTTTTTCTAGAATCTTTTCTCTGAACATAACTTAGTGGATGTTGCTCCTCCCTGTGCTGGACCTACCTGGAGGAATGGAAGGATTGGGGAAGATGGTATTTCTAAAAGGCTTGATCGTTTTTTGTTGTCGCAACAGTTGATCAGCTCTCTGCCAAAGTATAGAGCCTGGATTCATAGAAGTGGGATTTCTGATCACTTTCCTATTGTCTTGGAATGGATAGACCAACAAAATCCTTGTGCTTATCCTTTTAAGTTCAATCATACCTGGCTAGAAAATGAAGAATTTGTTCAGATGGTTCGTAATGAATGGCCTCTTATTCAGCCAGATCCCTCTTTGGATGCCATGATTGATCTCTCTTATAGACTTCGAACTCTAAAAGATAAGGTAAAATCTTGGACAAAATCTGCAACGCAAAAAATGAAAGATAATTCAGCTGCTTTGGAAGAGGAAATTAGCTCTCTTCTCCAATCCTCTCAGTCAGCTATATTAAACCAAGAACATCATCTTCAGTTGTGCTCTCTCAAAGCAGCTCTTAAAAAGTTGACTGATCATGAAATTTCTTCTGCAAGACTTCAAAACAGAATTACCTGGGCGCTTAAAGGGGATGCTAATACCAAGTATTTTCATGCGGTGGCTTCAGCTCGCAAAAACCATAATGCTATTTGGAGTCTAAAAGATGAGTTTGGCAACTGGGTCTCTGATGATCAAAATGTAAAAGCCCTTGGTATTCATCATTTCAAGACTATGTTTAAAGATGACAAGATGAAAAATCTAGAATCTCAGCTGAAGGTTATTCGTCTCTTTCCTGCTTTTATCAGCCTGGAAGATAAAGATTCCTTTACTAACCCTGTTACTATTATGGAAGTGAAAAAGGCTCTTAAACTCTTTAAAAAAGATAAGGCTCCTGGACCGGATGGTTGGCCAGTTGAGTTCTACTTGTTCTTTTTTTATCTTTTGGGTCCTCTCCTTGTTAAAGTAGTGGAAACAGCTAGAACCTCGGGCAGAGTGGCTCCTGCTCTCAATTCTACCTTTCTAGCTCTTATCCCTAAAACAGATCTGCATGTATCCTTTGCTGACTATCGTCCAATCTCCCTATGTAATCTCTGTTATAAACTTATTTCCAAAATTGCAGCTATGAGGCTTAAACCCTTTCTGGATGCTTCCATCTCTCCCCAACAATTTGGCTTTCTAAAGAATCGGCTTATCCAGGAACCCATTGCTATTATTCAGGAAGTTCTGCACTCTGTCAACTCCAAAAATAAATGTGCCCTCATCCTCAAATTGGACTTATCTAAAGCCTTTGATAGAGTTAACTGGAAATTCATTTCTCTTCTTCTTATGCAAATTGGTGTTCCCCTTATTGGAGTTAATTGGATCCCGGGCTGCATTTCTTCAGCTAATTTTGATGTTCTTATAAATGGATCCTCTTCCTCATTCTTTCCTGCCTCGAGGGCTTTAAGACAGGGCTGTCCTCTATCCCCCTTATTGTTCATTCTGGTTATAGAAGGGCTCAGTCTCTTGATTAAGGAGGCAAAACGATGTGGGAAAGTAAAAGGCATAAAAGTCTCTTCTAAGCTATCTCTCACACATCTACTATTTGTAGATGATGTGATTATATTTGGTCTGGGTTCCTATGAAGAATGGCTGGCTTTCAAAGGCATTCTGGATATTTTCTGTGAGGCCTCAGGTATGTCTATTAACGGGAATAAATCTTGTTTTTTGCAAAAAGGTGTAGATGAGGCAATTCTTCAAAGAATCTCTGGTATCCTCCCTTACAGGTCTGATGATTTTCGGAAAGGTTTTAAATACTTGGGATATTTCTTGAAACCAAATGGTTACAAGATAAAAGATTGGCTTTGGATGGTTTCAAAATTTGAAAAGAAAATTTCCCATTGGACAAACAGGCTTCTTTCTATGGGAGGTAGACTTGTTCTTATTCGTGCTGCTCTATCCAGCATTCCCGTCTACTGGATGTCTTTGGTTCCGATTCCTTCCTCTATTCTAGATAAACTCAGAAAAAGTGATTTTCTCCTTTTTGTGGGGATCTTCTGTTAAGAAAAAAAAATATCATCTTGTGGATTGGCATCTTTTGGCTCGGCCTACTTCCCATGGAGGTTGGGGAATTAAGCATCTCCCTATCTTTAGTTTTTCATTGAGAATGAAATCTTTCTGGCTGGCTGTCCACAGCAAAGGCATTTGGAATCGCCTTATCTCGACAAAATATATGAAAAATAAGCCTTTTCACCTTTGGCTCAGGGAAAAGAACTTCATTTTTAATAATGCCTCTATCATATGGAAGGGTTTCATTGCTACCATTAACTGGATTGGTAAAGGAACTACTTGGCAAGTTGGTAATGGTGAATCCATTTGCTTGGGGGCTGATCCTATTGTGGGGCTGGGATCCTGTTTTCTTCTGCCTAGAGGATTGAGAGACTATCTAGAGGATTTTGGCATTTGTTCCTTAGCCCAGGCTCGAAATTATACTTCAAATGCCAAAGGTTATTGGTTTTCTGCAGAAGAACTTGATCTTACAGGTGATTGGGAATCCATTTGGGATAATTATATAAGAGGTCTGGAATTTGGTCGTATTCGACTTTCCGAACAAAATGATATGTTAATCTGGTCCCACAATAATTATTTTGGGCCATTAACTACTGCTGAAGGTTATTCCTGTATTATCTCCCACTGCTGTTCAAAATTAAATGACAAGGTGCTGAAAATTATGTGGTCTTTGCCTATCCCTCTGAAAATCAAATGTTTTATCTGGCTTTTGATATTTGGGAAGATATTAACCTGGGAGCAATTGCAGTCTAGAGGTATCAATGGACCTAGTCGTTGTATCCTCTGTGAAGGAAACATGGAAGATATCCATCATCTTTTTTTCTGCTGTCCTTTTACTGCCCGTATTTACACTTTCTTCGAGAGAAAATTCAGTTGTTCTTTCCCTAATTACAGCTCTGTTCATTCCTACTTGGACCGATGGTTCACCTGTTCTGCGAGTTCTGCCCCTTACTTATACTTGCCTCTGTTTATTTGTTGGGGAATTTGGCTCACCCGTAATCTCTGCATTTTTGAAGATAAGAAGCCTTCCATCCCTGCTTTGATTGCCAGAATTGAAGGGCTGCTTATTTCTTTCCCCGTGCCTTTGAAAATATGCAAAACTCGCAATATTGGTCCTAAACCATCAAAATGTTTTCCTTGTGGCTTTTTTGATGGTGCTGCTGCGAAAAATATGGGAGGATCAGGTTTTTTTATTTATATCAATGATATGCATTTCTTTAGCTTTTCCATGGGTTGTGGTAGAAGCTCTAACACTAGAGCAGAGTTATTGGCTTGCTGGGCAATTCTAAAAGTCAGCCTATTGATGGGTATTCCTATACAGCTGATATATGGGGACTCAATGGTTATTATCTCATGGTTAAACAGAATTTCTGCACTTCATGTTCCATCTCTGATGCACTGGTGTTGCGATATAAGACTTATGCTTCAAAAGGCCCCGCCGGTGATCTTCAAACATACATATCGTGAGCACAACACGTTGGCAGATGCACTCTCCAAACTTGGACTGAAATTGGATATGGGAGTTGTTACATTTTCAGAAACGATGGATGGAATGATTGTGCAGCAAGGCAATATTTATCTCTTTTAGAGTAGCTGAATATCTCTTTTGTTTCAGCATGGTTATAGCTATGATTTGATTATCTCTTTCTGTCCTATGACTGAGTCCTTCTTCCCAGCATGTATTGCTCTGATATGTTATGTTTGAAGTTCATCTTCGAATACTCAGTACTTTCTGACCTGTTTTAACAGGGATGATGAGAAAAGTCTGCGTTGATCAGACTTTTTCTTTCGTATCTGTTGCTATGTTTGTCATTTATAGCCATTGATGGTGACTCTGAGATCGGACAGTCTTCATGCAGATTTGTCTTGTTGTATCTGCTGTTATGTTCTGTCAAGATGTTGGCATTGGAATCTGGCATTAATCATGCTGATATGTAAAAGATGTCTTTTGATTCATATGAATAACAAAGACTGGTATTTTTTCCTCTGAAAAAGTGATTGGTTAATGTATAAGTCATAAATTGACATGTAAACATGGATAACGAGATATCATTAACATGGATAATCAATGCTAGCTTATGACATTCGAGTAATGATGATTGCAATGGTAAATACGCAAGCTCAAACATGATTATATGACATTTAGAAAAAGTGAATATAAGATTTTTTTAACTACATTGATTTTTTAAGGCTAAAATTATCATTTTAGCCATCCATGGAGCCAAGTCTGGCTACAAGGGACACAGACGAGGTGGATAATAAATCAACAAAGAAAATGAGCATCACCTTCTTGGAAAGTGGCATACATATTCATTTGACTTACATATTCCTATCTTATGCGTTTTGAAAAAATGTATCCGTTCTCTTGTAAACTCTATTTAAATTAATTAATTAATTTAAAAATAAATAAACAAAGCACAATGTTACTCCATAAAATGTATTAAGCATTTTTAAAATGTTAAAAAGGTTATTATAAGAAGAAGAGATTCATATATTAGTATTGAGTTCGGTTATGAAGAGATTCATATATTAGTATTGAGTTCGGTTATGATAATTATTTAACTTATGATAAAATAAAATAAAACTAATTAGTTATGAAATCCTTAAAAATAAAAAAGGAAGGAAAGCTAGTTATTTTTTATATTTTTTATTATTTTTATTTCACATTCATCATCTATGAGTTATCTATGAGTTATCCATTCATGAGCTAGCTACAAGTTAATTTTTATATTTCTTTTGTATAATTGCACTTGTCTCATGCTTATCTGTAGACACCCCAAATCTCAAATAAAAATGTATGTAAAAATGAATAATTTTCCCCCTTTTATTATAAGAAAATTGTAATTATCACACCCACATAGTTTGTGGTTGGATCAATAGATAGGGACCAAATGGTTAAGAGATAGTTATGAAATGGAAGATAGTTTGGAAAAAAAAACTATTCCTTGTATACATGTTATCAATGACATTCTTCCTGTTATTCATTTATCAACTATCAATTTTTTTTATATTCTTTTTCTTTTTATCTCCATTTATCAACTATCGTTTATATATATATATATATATATATATATATATATATTATCTCACATTCTTCTAGTTATGTGCCATTAATTGTTGGTTATCCATTCATAAACTACGAGTTATCCATGCATTTCAATCTCAACAGTATACTTGTCTCATCCTCGTCTGCATAGGTTGTAGTTCACCTGACTTAATTATAATGTTATTACTTATTTAAAAGATATTGTAATAAGTTAATCTGTTTTTCTACCCAATAGAATTGAATGAATTCTTAAAAACATGAAAATGGACAACCATATATAACTTTGTTACGTTATTACTTTGAAGTTTACAATTTTTATAATTTAAATGTTTTTGCTTAGTTAAATGTTGAAAATGAATATTAACCAACATAGAATCATCTTAAATTTAGTTTTATCAAGCAATGAGAAGGACTGAATTTTTTTAAGGTGCTTCATAAATCAGGTTCATGACACCATTTTTTTTAAGTGTAAAAAACTTGGAAAATCTTACTAAGTATCAAATTTCCAACAATAAAATGGTTGGCAATATTTAAAAAAACAAAAATTCAATTTTTAAAGATTTTATATAGTTTTTATTCAAAATTTGTCATTTTTAGAGTTTTTTTTAAACAAATTATAGTAAGAGAAACATCTTACTAAGTATCAAATTTCCAACATTAAAATGGTTGAAAATATTTAAAAAATAAAAATTTAAAATTTTAAAGGCTTTATATAGTTTTTGGAGAATTTTGGCCGAAAATGGAGAATAAAATGAATTGTTTCAAGTCAACTAGAAACACTCATTTTTTTGTGTTTCTTGTGTCAAATAAAAAGAACCAAATGTTTCACTTCATGAAATCATATATATATATATAATTAATCATATTAAATTAAAAAAACAACATTTTTTTTCATTTATTAAAGATGATTTCCATGCAAGAATATATATGCAAACTTTGCTTTCCATACAAATACAAAAATGTGTATACAAACTTTGATTGGTCTTTTCATCATCATTTAAATATTTATCTAAGACATTATGCTTTAATTTTATTGTAAAGTTTGTAATTATTGACCAAGTGGGGTCAATGATGATTATATTTAATTGTTGAATATTTTATTAATTAATAAATAAAAGATGAGACAACATCTTAAGGAGGCTGTTAAATGAGTGTGTACTGGCCACTTGGTGGAATAGGCTGGGTTGAGAGCAGATTGACACTTGGCAACATCCTCAAACTAGTTCTAGTTGTTGCAGGAGGAAACTTCCCTATTTTTGTGGTCATGTTCCCCAAGAAAGTGGAACAAGAGCATGTGGCTCATTAAGTGAAAAACTGACCCAAAAGACCTAGGAAAGCATATAAACTACCCATCAAATTCAATTGGGGGTTGTTCAATCTTTACTTGTGAAATTTCTAAGTGAAATTTGTGCACAAGAGGTTCAATGGAGGGGAAAGGTAGAAGTGTTTGAGTGGGAAAGTATTGATTTATTGAACTAGTGCAGTTGTTTTTGCTGAGTTTTTACTTCTACAGGAAGAAGTATTACTATTGATTACTCTGTGGAATTGCAGGAGTTTCTTAACCTATTCTCTCACCCAGTGCTTTCAACCAGGTGGACCAATAGACAAGCTCCGGGGTCCTAAGATTTGTAGCTCAGTTGTCTTCAGGAATTGGTTGGGTAGAACGAGCTCCTTAGGTTGTTGTCTCCTCAGCTATATTACCAGGTTCTAAATGTTATTGAATTTTCTCTATGCAAGCATAGGAACTGGAATGTATGAATTTAGGAGTTAATATATTTATATGACTCCTTCATTTGTTTTTTTTTTAAATTAGTTAGTAAAATATTTTATTGTTCAAAGATAGATAAATTCTAGTTAAATATATATTATAATAAATGATTTAGGGTTAGTTTAAATTTATTGATGAATGGATTACCTGACTGTATTTTTCCACGCCTTCAAGAAGGTAGTACTCTAGTACAGCAGGTGAAATCAAGTTTGATAAATAAATCAAATCAAGACGTGTAGGAATCTGAGTATTTACTTTCTGCTGTTAATCTTTATAGAAATGTTTAAAAGAAATATTCCTCTATTTCAAAAGTTGCATTAGTTAAATACAACTGTTTAATTTATAACCATAAAGTACCTTAAAAGAATGTTTACCACAGTTTGTGTAACTGTGTTCTTTTTAGCACAGTAAAATTAACTATCTTTAAGGCTTAACCTAATGTATATACATATAACTATTAACCAATACAGAACATAAAAATAATTTAAATGGAGCAACTTTAGAGTTTATAAACAGTATAATGGAATTGTAGTAATAATTTAGGTCTATAAATAACAAATACGTAATTGCAAAGTATAAATAAAAAGGAAAATACTATAAATTTTCTTGGGTCTAAACCCTAAATAAGAAAACCTATCAAGAAAAACAAGTTATTCCTTTCCCTTCAAAGCATAACATTCCTCCAAACCCTCACTATTTTACTAATATTATATATATATATATATATCCAATTGAAATTTTACACTACAAGGGTAAAATCTATCAAAATTAAACAGAGTTTAATGAATCAAGCTAGGGTCACCGAATCAAACCCTTAGCATTCGACTGCACAAGGTCACTTGAAATATTCCAGTAATAAACAGTTGTTTTTACCTTTTAAAACAAGTAAGCTTTATACAAAAAAAATTTGGAGAGTTCACAACACACTTAGTTTACAGTAAAAACCTTAAACTAACTCAATTTTCAAATAGTAGTCTAAAATTTAAAAATCGACTGAACCTTGCAAGCCAAATGTAAATAAATTTTACAAAAATGTCTTTATAAGAAAGTTTGTAATAAAATCAAGTTCCTCTTCCACTTTTACATCCTCACCAAAAGATTTCCAATAAAAATCGTTTTATGCCAAATTGCATCTTCAATTTAGAATTGCAGGTAAATTATCAAAACAAAATCTTTTTTTTTTCTACCTTGTTGTCAACCATCGGGCCGAGAAGTTTATTTTTAAAACCCTACACTTTTTCCTTCTTTCAACATGGAAATAATTCTAACCCTAATCCTTGAAAATATAACATATTATATCTACGGCCTTACGGTCTTTACAAAACAACAAAATTAACCAAATTACAATCACAGCGTATAAACCCCAAACTACACCAAAGTCACTCCCACCAAACCACGCCTTGGTTCTTACACAATCTCAGAAGGGGACCTCAGGGTAAACCGAGGCTTACCCGGTTGTTTGCGAGGTGTAGGAGTTATATCCAGTAGCGAACCATTCTTCTCGCACTCTTCTTCAACCTTGTCACGACAACTTACCACCTGCAGTGAAGTTTCGAAAATCAGTCAACAATTCTTCTTCCTTAAAAAATGTTAAAAATTGGTAATGTAAAAACGAATAGAGCAGAGGGGAGAAATAAAATTATTTTTACCTAGATTATATCACTCTCAGTCGCATACTTAAACATCAAACCACCGTTTTTGGAAGAATCTCTCAGCTTGAGACCACTGTGCAATGGAGGGTAAAGGAGAATGGTCTTCACCACAACAAATCCAAGAAACCATGATAGAAAACTTGAATATAGAACCTAAAAATTCCACAATTTAGACCACGGTGGCAAGGAACATACATTTCCAGTTTATGGAACCCTTGCTGTGAGATAAAAGGACTCGGTGGTTGCTTTGGAGGCCGAACGGGCTGGAAGCCTATTGACTCTACCCTCATACAATGAAAAACAGGGGGAACGAGCGTGATTTTAGGTTTTAGATAAATATATATCTAGGGTTACACTATTAAAACCCTAGCCAACAAGTTCATCACACGTGGATTCCACTAAGAAACAAATCGTATGGGTTTTGATTTTAGTAATCTCTATAGTCTTAAATGGCATTGTTAAACTTGCAATACAAACAAACGTTAAATACTATGGTCAATATATCATTACTTTACTTTGCATATATCATTCTCTCACAGATGCATTTGTTCACTCTTAAACTATTGTTGGGACGTAGAAATGTCCATTTTTCATCCACTTTATCTTCATCTATTCCTCACATTTCATCATCCCATTAACCTTTTATCATACTATTTCCATACATATATGTGGGTTTCACCTTATTATTTCCACTTTATTTATTTTTAGTATTATAAGTGAATTTATGATTAAATATTAGAAAATTAATATGTTTTCACTAATATCTCAAAGTATGGATGAGCTTTGTAATGTGTAGGAATATGTGAAGGATTAATTCAAATAAAAGACTTCACGTATATCTCCTCCATCATTTCAAGGAGATAGTTATGCAAAGAATATTCCAAGGAGAAGATCATGGAGATTTGGTTGAGGGACATGTGGAGAATTTGTGAAAGATATGTGGAGGATTTGAATGGATCATATCTTGTAATAATAGGAAAGTAGTTGAGTGGTTGATTAAATAGTGGATCTCTCATTATGAGATGGTTATTTCCTTCATGTATAAAAGAGAATGCTCTCTCTTCATTTCAAAATAATTATTAAATGGGATATTATCTTAGAATATTTTAGATCTTAGATTATCTTAGAGAATAATGGATTGTAGGAGTTAGTCTTGACTTTGTAATATGGAGAAGGGAATTCTTAGCTTTTGTTCATAATATTGGTTTGATGCTTTCATGATTTATGATTGATTCTTGTGATGCAAATTAAGATTGCTTTATTGTTGATGTGAGCTCACATGTGTTGTCTTGTTTCTCTTCATATGTTGTCTTTCTTTTATGCAATTTACTTTCAGCCGTGTGTTTTATCTTCCAACATTAGATTAGAAATTGCATGTTTCAGTTTAAGGGGGGTTAGATTATATTAGTCTTAGTTTCATGGGGGCTTAGATTAGCTTAATTTCACTTCATTCTTGCATATACTTTACAGTTGCTTCGTAAGACTATGAACCTTGGATTGACAAATTAAATGGCTGGGAAAATACTACAATGGAATTAAAACGACATTAATTCAACCCAACATTTTGGCGCTGTTGCTGGGGAGGCACGATGGATTGAAGTATAGATTTCAATTTCTATAAGTGTGGTAGTGTAGATTTCGATTCCTGTAAGTGTGGTAGTATAGATTTCGATTCCTGCAAGTGTGGTAGCGTAAATTTCAATTCCTGCAAGTGTGGTAGTCTAGATTTCAATACATGCAAGTGTGGTAGTATAAATTTCAATTTTTGCAAGAGTGTTTAATTTTCGCAACTGTGAAGAGTTATTTATTTATTTTTAGAGTGTTTTTTTTTTTTTTACATAAATGGTTTGTTTTTATTTAAGATTTTCAAATTTTAGTTTTGTGTGCTATAAGAATCCCTTTTTCAACATGGTTTAATAATGAGTATAAGTCTGGAACTACTCACTCATGCCTTGGAAAAAGATGGATTTTCCTCTTCCCAGGAAGAGGAGGTCTTGGCAGCAATAAGAGATTTAGCTACTCCTCCAGAATCAAACGAGGAATCATCATCCGAAAACTCCTATGCATGTGAAGGTGAACAAGTATTTGAACAGGAGATCAATGAAGACGAACAGGAGATCGAGGAGGACCACGAGAAGTTGCAGCATGATTTGAGGAGTGAAAACTATGCCTACGAAAGCCCTATCGAACGATGGTTTCAAGCGAGAATGAGGTTAGAACAATTTAGTTTTTCTTTTTATTTAGTTAGATCACATCCACAACAATTAAATTCGTTCATCTTTGTATATTGCCATTGTTCATTCATGGGATTGAAAGATAATATATTCTTATTACTGTTGCGTGTATGGCTACACTGGCTATTTGATTACACGTAACTATTTTCTAATTCCCAATTAGCATAAAGTAGGTAGGATTTTATTTCTAGCCTTTTCTTTCACCTATAATAAGTATGCTCTCCTCTGCGCTTCGTGCGATTGCGAGGATCAGAAAGTAGGATGTTTTCTAAAATTTTCAGGAATGAATAATTAATGTTTTGTAACATGCTTAATTCATTTCATCTTTATTTTGCAATTCATTATCTCCATTTGCTAAAACATTTTTCAATTGTTAAATAAAAATAGTCTGCAATTTCATTTTTAAGTTGAAAAAAACACTGAAATTATAATGTTGAAAGCAGCTGCAAATCCAAGCTGAAACAACGCAAATCTATTGCATTTTTTTGACATTTTGGCTTGTTAAAATTCGCTAAAATACAGTCAGGACAATCCTATTTTTAGGGACCATAAGGGATTAGTTTTAAAACTTGTTTCTATCAAAAGTATCCCTTTAAGTCTAGTTTCCAATCCAATTTGAATTCTTCAATTTGGTTCTAACACGAAAAAGATATGGTCAAAATACTGACTGAAGGTGGAGTAGGCAGCTCAAGAACATAGTTGGGACAGTCACATTTTGGGAGACCTAATGGATGAATTTTAAAAACCTGTTTCTATTGCATACTATACTATAAATCTAGTTTAGAACACAATTTGAATCATTCAATTTCGATATCGTACGAAGGAGATATGCCCAAAATACTGACTACCTATCCTAAATCTGCACTCTAAAAAACTTTGTTTTCTCAGTTGTTCATTGGCATATTTGACCCATAAATTATTATTGTAGTCAAAACATGTTTCTATTGGAGACACCTAGATGAATCTATTTTCATCTCCAATTGGAATCACATGAATCTATCTTTTGACGAAAAAGTTGTACTCAAAATAGTGATTGTTGGTCTTGGCTGAAACTTACAAACAACATTAGGATGCAGGCTGTTATTAAGATTATATGATATACCATAACATAGAATTTTTAAAACCTATTTCTACTGGAAGTATCCCTATGAATCCAATTTCTTTTGGCTTTTGAATCATTCAAATCGAGCATGAAACAAAGAAGTTATTACCAAAACATTGTTAGGTAGTCTACGTCGGCCCAACATTTTGGCACTGTTGGCAAAAGTGCAGAATTTGATTTAAGGATATCTTGCAAACCGTGAGCTAGGATTTCCTGAAATTTAAACAGAGAATGCATAACATCATGAAGAACAGCCGTGACAAGTTTCAGCTCAGTCTAGTGCACGGTTTTCAAGAAAATGACCATCATCACCTACAACCAATTTGAATTTTTCTCAAATTCCGTGATGTGGGTTTGTCTAATTTTTGGTGTGGAGATACATTATAATGGTATTTACTTGTTTGCAAAATTTCAGCCCAACCCATTTTGTATTTTGTAAAATATTGATTCAGCAAGTTCAGCTGCAACACATTTTTATTCATGTTCATCTACAAAAGTGCAGAAATTGAAATGGGCATATATTTCAATTGGTAAGTTGGATTCTCATGATGTTTGGACAGGAAGTGTATAATACCAAGATGAACAAGCTTGAAAATTTTCATCCCTATCCAATGTACGGTTTTTGATAAAATGGCCATAATCACCTACATCCAATTTGCATTTTTCTCGAAATCCGTGATGTGGGTTTGTCTAATTTTTGGTGTGGAGATGCATTAAAATGGTAGTTGCTTGCAATTTTTTTTTCTTCTTAAAGTCACTTTGACAATAATTGTATATGAAACCAACATGAGAAACATGTAATTTTCTTTGCAGCTTATGTACTTATTTCTGCATGATATGCTTTATTTTATGAACTTTTCACAATTTTTATGCTAGGTTGCATGAGGATATGCAACCAGATCAGTTGGGGAGGAAGAAATATATTCAATACATATTCACTAATAAGTTTTCATGCAGGATTTTGTACTAAAGTTTTTTTTTTTCAGGTTTCAGAGATAGTTGCATTTTTCCTGCTGAAGTGATTTTTCAAAAAAACACAAAATTTTTGAGAAACATGCTTTGATAGATAGCCTGAAGGAGCTGCTACTCATGATGTTTGCTCATAAACATCATAACGTTGGTTGTTACATAGAAACTATCCATAAACTCGCGTCATGATTGTTTATCCATATTTTTCCTTCAGAGCACCTTCATCATCCATGTCTTGAAGTCCAATTTTCGTCACTTTATCTTTCATGCCTTCACATAGGCCTATCTTTCTGAGTTACATACATCCCTTTATCTTTTTTCAGTTCATTTTTCCATTCCATTTTGTCTTTTGAATAAAACCAACTCCCTTTCCATGACTACATACCCTTACCATATCCATTGTTTGACTTTGAGATCTTTTCACTGATAGTCCTGCCAATCTTTTTATACCAACTCGCGTTGACTGATGTGGGATTCCTTAAGGACCACCTTTCAACAAGTCTTTTCCCATCGACCTCAACACCTTATCTGGGATATAGAATAGAGTTCATTATTGAGTACCTGGAGGCTTGCATGTCTTAATGGCAAGTTCTCTTGCTAACAATCATGGAAATTAATCAATGTCCCTTGATCGTCAGATCTTGCAAGTGGCTCGACATCAACACATCTATTCGCACTTTGCAAGATGTACTTGGGTACCTTGGCACTCATTGACATCACTGGTGAGTTGCCTCGCATTGGTTAACGACATTCATCAATGGCCGGTAATCCAATGATTTCTCTTCATGCTCGACCTCAACACATTTATTCGCATGACTAGAATTGTACCATTGGGTTTTGTAGCGGGTGAAGACTATATATTATTTTTCATGACTCCATCAGCAGTTGCAGAAACATGACTTTAGATCTATGAGTATACCACAGTTCCACTTTCTGCCTTCCACATTTTCCATTATTTATCAACAGCAGTTCAGATTCCTCCACTTCACATTACAGCAGTTACAGCCGCAACATCATGTACAGTTACATATTTTCCATGATTCAGCAGCAGCAGTTTCGATTCCTTTACTGCCCATGATCTAGCATTTACAATTGCTGTAGCAGTGACACAATCCACGATCCAATGGCATCAGCTACATTCCTATTGCATTATTCATCTACTTTTTGGGTAAGTGGAGGTATGTTGTTTTCTAAACTTTAATCATGCAATTCCTTTCATGCTAGAAATGAATAATTTGGAAAATTCCCTCACCATGCTCCATTTCTTTCACAGCCCATGCCAGGTTGCATGAGGACATGCAACCACATTAGTTGGGGAGGGGGAACTATATTCAATACATACTCACTACTATCATTCCATTCTTTTCACCACCATCACCCATTTTTCATCTCATTTACCATTCACGAGCATTTCTTTTCCGACAAATCCTCTATTGCACTTTGCTTCATACACATTGATATACATATTGGCATGATTCATAAAGAAAATGCTTTCTTATGTGCAATGATGCTTTCTATACACATTAATAAGTTTATCATTTTCAGCGAGTGTCTAGTTAAATTATTATGCAGCTAGAAAATAGATGACGAAATGAATATTGTTAACATAAAAACCAACATTCTTTACATTCATGGTTGTCACACAAGAACCAACCATAAGGAAAATGCCAGCTGTTACTCATACATTTCACATCATGAAATGAATGTTGTTAACACAAGAACCAACATTCTTTGCATTCATGGTTGTCACACAAGAGCCAACCATAAGGAAAATATCACTTGTTACTCATGCATTTCACATCATGAAATGAATGTTGTTAACACAAGAACCAACATTCTTTATATTCATGGTTGTTACACAAGAACCAACCATAAGGAAATGCCAGATGTTACTCATGTATTTCACACTTCAGAAATATTCATTGTTAAAAAGACATCATCAATCAAAGCCAAACTGTAGATGCCAAAAGTTCTTGAGAATAGCCATACACGGTTGCATGAGGACATGCAACAAGTTCAGTTGGGGAGTATGTTGGGACGCAGAAATGTCCATTTTTCATCCACTTTATCTTCCTCTTTTCCTCACATTTCATCGTCCCATTAACCTTTTATCATACCATTTCCATACATATATATGGATTTCACCTTATTATTTCCACTTTATTTATTTTTAGTATTATAAGTGAATTTATGATTAAATATTAAAAAATTAACATGTTTTCACTAATATCTCAAAGTATGGATGAGCTTTGTAATGTGTAGGAATATGTGAAGGATTAATTCAAATAAAAGACTTCACGTATATCTCCTCCATCATTTCAAGGAGATAGTTATGCAAAGAATATTCCAAGGAGAAGATCATGGAGATTTAGTTGAGAGACATGTGGAGAATTTGTGAAAGATATGTGGAGGATTTGAAGGGATCATATCTTGTAATAATAGGAAAGTAGTTGAGTGGTTGACTAAATAGTGGATCTCTTATTATGAGATGGTTATTTCCTTCATGTATAAAAGAGAGTGCTCTCTCTTCATTTCAAAATAATTATTAAATGGGATATTATCTTAGAATACTTTAGATCTTAGATTATCTTAGAGAATAGTGGATTGTAGAAGTTAGTCTTGACTTTGTAATATGGAGAAGGGAATTCTTAGCTTTTGTTCATAATATTGGTTAGATGCTTTCATGATTTATGATTGATTCTTGTGATGTAAATTAAGATTGCTTTATTGTTGATGTGAGCTCACATGTGTTGTCTTGTTTCTCTTCATATGTTGTCTTTCTTTTATGCAATTTACTTTCAGCCGTGTGTTTTATCTTCCAGCATTAGATTAGCAATTGCATGTTTTAGTTTAAGGGGGGTTAGATTAGATTAGTCTTAGTTTCACGGGGGGTTAGAATAGCTTAATTTCACTTTAGTCTTGCATATACTTTGCAGTTGCTTCGTAAGACTACGAACCTCAGATTGACAAATTAAATGGCTGGACAAATACTACAACGGAATTAAAACGACATTAATTCGGCCCAACAACTATGACAATACCTAGACATATATTATTACTTGTTTATGATAACATCCTGGCATAAGTTAATACAATTTCATATGTAAATACTTCGGTAAAATTATTAAAGGTATTGCAAGATTTAGTTTATAGAATTTTCATCCTTTAATTTTGCATGTAAGATTAGGATATAGTATACCAACAATATGAGAAATATAAGATTTACAAGTTATAGTCATAGTTAGACTAAAAACATATGCTCCTACTTTGCTTGTACTTCTAAGCACTTATACCTTTAAATAAAAAAAATATATAGGCAAACATTATGTCCTTAAGCCTAGAATAAGAAGGTTAAAAACATAGACCTCAAACATCTTGCAATAACATAACAAATTCAATATTAGTAAAGGAAACAAGTTAGGCAATACCTTCATTACTCAAAGCCTTAAATTAAATAAATATTCTAGCATTTTACTTTTGCAAGCTGATATATTTAATCTTGATCCTGAAACTAAAAACAAGATGTTTTACCTGTAAAAAGACCTGTACAGGAATCATCATTTCACTACATTAGCTTCAATAAGCTAAGTAAGCCTCAGCAGAACCAGAAATTTCCTTCAGTAAGCAATAAACAAACTTTAGTATCTTGTACTCACAGTTAAATAAACAGTTGTTTTCAATACTTAATACTTCAGACCATTTACTTTCTATATAGATCTTCATTACTAAATTTTGAAGGTAGTTAGTAAAGAAAGCACTATCGAAAATAATAAATGAATTTGTTTTAGTATCTAGTTTAGACCTTTAGAATGTTAACTGTTAGCACTTAAGTTGCCCTCTTGAGTGACGAATTGTAAACATTAATTGTTACAGGAAAAATTTTAAATTTTTATGAAATTTTGGGGGTTTCACATATGGTATCAGAGCACACGTTCAGACACTAGGCCTGAATGTGGCTCAACTCGCATAGACAAATAGTAAATAGAAATGCATGCGTACTGATTTATTATTTTTCTTGGAAATGTTATAACTAGAAAAATTTTCAAAACTAGAGTTGCAGATATGGAAAGACTCGAGGAATATGCAAATGAAGGGTCCCCATTAAACAAACAAAGTAATTCTAGAAAAGAATCGGTTAAAGAAGAAATAAATAACAATTCCTATGAACTATTACAAACCACTAAAGAATTAAAAACTGAAATAGAAATAGTTAAAAAACAGAATGAAAGAATTCTAAGAGCTCAAGAGGAGCTGAACCATATATTAATGGACAAATTTCAGAGTGAAGGGAAGAATAAACAGATAGGATCTGACAATACGTCCTACCAACATAAAAGTAAAAAGTCCAAACATTCTAAAATTGAAATTAGTTCATCCTTTGAAATTTATGGTGATTCACATAGGAAGAATCGCCAATACTCTAGCGATAACAATGAAGATAATTACCAATCTAGAAAAATAAATCTGGGAAAATTTAAAAAGATAAAACCACCAACTTTCAACGGTGAGACAGAGAAAGGGGAGGAAGCTGAAGCATGGCTGTCTGGAATGAAGAAGTATTTCCAAATCTATAATTACTCCAATCAGTTAAAATCTAGAATGGCCATATACAACTTAACTGGAAAGGCCGATATCTGGTGGCAAGATTTAAAGTGAGTAAAAGGTATAAACGAAAAGAACATGAACTGGAGTACCTTTAAAAAATACTTTAAAAATAATTTTCTGTCGGAACAATATTATGAAGAACAAGCTAAAGAGTTATATGAACTGAAGTTGGGAACTATTAACATGAAGGAATTAAATAGTAAATTTTTAAGTTTACTACGTTACGTGCCTTACATTATGGACGAGAAGCCCAAGGTGCAGTGTTTTCTGAGCTGTTTACCTTTTCACATTAAAGATAGAATTGAATACGATAATCCTAAAACCCTTGAAGAGGCTATGCGGAAGGCAAAATTTTTCTATGAGCAGAACCAAAAAAGGGAAAACATGCCAAACTAGAAGGCCAAGAGGTCTAATAATTTTGAACAAAAGAAGAAGGGTTTCACACCTAATCGAAATTTTGGGAATAATAATGCACGTAATTTTTCTAATAAGAATTTTCAAGGAAATAAAGGTAATTCAAAGTCAAACCCTAATGGCCCTAGAAATAAATAACCTGCTAATAATCACAACAACTATGTTAAGAACATTGAACGTAAAGAACCAATAAAATGTTGGGATTGTAATGGACCTCACTATGCATCAATCTTCCCTAACAGAAAGAAGACTGTCGGCAACATTCATACAGTGCAGGAAGAGATGACTGTTGGTGACTTAGCAAGGGGGATGCCCAAGATCAACTCGGTGTTGGAAAACAGGCAAGCTGATTATCAAACTTCCATGGAGGAAGTAGAAGGTAAGCTGAATCAAACATCCATTTCTATCGTAATTGACCCAGGGGCTAGCCTGAGATATGTTTCTCCTAGTTTAGTAGAAAAATGCAATTTACCAGTAGAAAAGTTTACAAAGTCATGGCTGGTTCAACTGGCTACAGGAGCAATAAGAAAAGTGATTAATTTTGTAAAAGATTGTACTTTATTTATGAATCAGTTTGAAAATTCTGTGAAGCTAAATGTACTTCTGTTAGGCTCTTATGATGTGTTAACTAGTATGGACTGGTTAGAATAGCATATAGTAGTTTTGAACTATTTCGATAAAACTTTTACATGTGTAAATAATGAAGGAGAAACAATATCCGTAACAAGAATTCCTAGGAAAACTGCAATCAAACAATTTTCTGCCCTACAGTTAAAGAGAGTTGTTCGTAAAGGATGTAAATCTTTAGCTGTAACTCTAACTGATGAAGAACAAATTAATAATGAAGATAAAGTAAAACTGGAATATATTCCAATCTTGAGGGGGCATTTGAATGTATTTCCGGAAGAAATTATAGGACTACCTTCGAAAAGGGAAGTAGATTTCACTATTGAGTTGATACCAGATGCAGTACCCAACTCAAAATCTCCTTATCGGATGAATATCTTGGAACTTACAGAATTAAAATCACAATTAAAGGAACTTATTGACAAAAAGTATATAAGACCAAGTGTGTCTCCTTGGGGATCACCTATCGTTTTCGTTAAAAATAAGGACGCTACTCTACGCTTATGCATTGAATACCGTCATCTTAATCAAATGACCATTAAAAATAGATACCCGTTGCCCCGCATAGATGATCCGTTTGATCAGCTGCATGGAGCAACTGTATTTTCAAAGATTGATTTACGATCTGGTTATCATCAAGTCTAGATCAAAGATGAAGACATTTTTAAAACAACTTTTAGGACTAGATACAGTCACTATGAGTTTGTTGTCATGCCATTTAAGCTCACTAATGCCCCAATTGTCTTCATGTGTTTAATGAATAATGTATTGCATAAGTATCTCGATAAATTCTTAGTGGTTTTCATTGATGACATTTTAATTTATTCCAAGCCTAAAGAAGAACACGAGGAGCACTTAAAAATTGTCTTACAAGTGTTAATGGAACATCAACTCTATGCTAAATTTAGTAAGTGCGACTTCTTTAAAGATAAAATACAATACTTGGGCCATGTGATAACTAAAGAGGGGATCTCGATTGATCCATAAAAGATAAAAGCAATTGAAAAATGGCCGGCCCCAAAGGATGTGACTGATGTGCGACCATTCATAGAGATCACCGATTACTATCGAAGATTCATTGAGAGATTCTCAATAATTGCAAATCCCATAACTTCTTTACAGAAGAAAGGAAAGAAATTCGTGTGGAATCAAAACTGTGAAGAAAGTTTTAAGAAATTAAAAACATTATTAACTACTGCACCAATCTTAAGAATTGCTGATCCTAATAAGGACTTTGTCGTATGCACTAACTCATGCAACGATGGTCTAGGTGGGGTCTTAACTCAAGAAGGATACGTAATTGCATGAGTCTAGGAAACTTAAGATTCATGAAAAAAATTATGCTACCTATGATTTATAGTTGTTTGTTTTCATACATGCTTTGAAGATGTGGCACCATCACTTAATCGGAAGGAAATTTATGTTAATGGCAGATAATAAGGGTTTAAAATATTTCTTGGATTGACCAAATTTAAACGCAAGGCAAGCTAGGTGGCTAGCTTTCCTTAGCGAATATGATTTCGAGATCCAACATATTAAGCGGAAGGAAAATAAAGTCGTTGATGCTTTAAGTATAAATGCAAGATTGAATTTCATGGCAACAATCAGTACTTATAAAACTGATTTAGAAGATCAGCTGGAAGGAGTAGAATTTGATGAAAATTATCAGAAATTACAAGCTAAAGTAGCAGAAAATTTAACTGAAAGTTCAAATA
This sequence comes from Pseudotsuga menziesii, assembly GCA_001517045.1. Lineage (NCBI taxonomy): Eukaryota > Viridiplantae > Streptophyta > Pinopsida > Pinales > Pinaceae > Pseudotsuga > Pseudotsuga menziesii. Next base: position 252,755 of record LPNX010015796.1, on the reverse strand, counting down.
TAGAGTATAGTCTAAATGATAAAGGATTAATACTTTATAAAAACATGTTGTATATACCCAATGTACCTAAAATCAAGCTGTTGATTTTAAATGAGATACATAAGACTCCTTACTTAGGACATCCTGGCTATCAAAAGACCATAACCATGTTGCAGAAAGATTATTTTTGGCCAAATATGAAGAATGAGTTAGAAGAGTATATTGCCAGATGTTTTGAATGTCAACAGGTTAAGACTGAGCACCAACATCCAGTCGATTTATTACAGCCATTACCCATCCCTAGCTAGAAATGGGAAATAACCAGTTTTGATTTTATTACAGGTTTACCTAGAAATCAGAATCGGAATGATTCAATTATGGTAGTCATTGATAAACTCAGCAAAGCATCGCATTTTATACATATTACATATATCTACATATTACAAGTCTAAATTAAATCCAAAATCCATTATATCTACATATTACAATTTGTAGACTCTTAAAAATATGATTTATGATTATTACAATATTAATGAAAACAATATATAATAATTTTTCTATGACTACTATTACATGATAGTTATTTATTAAATTATGAGTTTTCATAAATCACATTTCATAAAAAAAAATAGTGGGTACATGCATTTTATGAAAAAAACATGAGAGATTAAAAAAGTTAAGAGTTGATGAATACTCTTAGATTGGGAGTTTTTAATTGTGAAAAATAAGGTCAATATGTTGTAGGTATTGGAGAGACAGGAATAGGGTATGGGAGGTTTGTAGGTATTAGGGGTATTAAAAAAAGGGTTTCTAGTAAAAATAAAGAATATATTGTAAAAATATGGATTTTTAATTGGAAATATGTATTGGGAGGGGGACTAAACAAAAATATTTTTGCAAGTGATTATCAATATCTAGTGAAATAGTGAAATTAAAGGTATTCTTTAATATCTCACTAACCAACTATCTATGACATAGTTTATGGCATAGTTTTACTAAATGAAACAAGTACATCTCATATCTTGGAATGAGATTTACAAACTTAAAATATAACCAAACCAAATTTACTAAGCCTCGGCAAACAATCTCTTAACATTATAAAATCGTCGATGAATAATTTGTTGTGTTATGGAAGTTGTTTATGATCGTCCAAATAATCGTAGTGTGCCGCTTGGTCATCGTCTAGGATACATTTTCCACTACAGTTGCCATCAACTTCACAATTGACATGGTAAGAATTCCCACACTCATCGCAGTGGTACCACCATCCTTGACCTTCTAAAAAACAGTTATTGCACTCAAATATTGTTGGCCCCCTTCAACTCAATACATTGGGTGTTTAGTATGCCCAATTATCTTAATTTCTGGGGGTACTTTCTACGCCACCTCTTCAATTTGTTTATCGATGTGACTATCTGTGAAGGGATAGGCATTGGCTCCAAACATCAATACAACACTGCTGCCAATTTTTGTTACAAGTTTTCCATCTGGACCAAACACGACTAGTTTTGGTTCATATTTCACTCGGAAAAGCCGTTGGAGATATTCATGTTTTTCTTCTTCAAATGGGAGACACAGCCATGGCATGTGGTGAGAGTTTTTGAATTTAAAAGAACCAATATCATTACCATTAGATTCGGCCAAAACAATTTCAAATGGTTCTCCTCTTTCCTTGAGTTCATCGTATGCATCTAGAAGCCTCTGACAGAAGGATTCACTAACTTTATAGACCAAGCTACTGAAATAAAAGAACAGAGCAACTGTTTTACCAGCAAGATCAGAAACCGACACCTGTTACAAGAATAAGGCTACATGTAACCTAATTACCAAATAAATTGGAAAGCAACAAGCAACCCTACATGATATATGTGACATACTAACAACACATTTCAGTAACTTGCCTTCCCATCTCCATTCTTTATTAAAAAATCCTGCTCATCAAAAACCAAGAGGGACTCTAGGGTTTGCTTCAATCTCTCATCTTTAGCTTCAATCTCCTTTATTCTCTCCTCTGTAAATGGATAACCTCGGATTCCATACTGATAGATCAAGTCTATTGCATTTGTCTGTATTGTTTTTCCATCTGGGCCTATTATAACCAATCCTAGATCATCGTATATAACTCCAATGTACCGATACAGTCTACTAATCATAAATCTATCACAAAATGGCAGAGCCAACTATGGCATGCTTGCATAAAAATTTTCAAAGGTTTCTTCATCTTTATCACCGCTGACAAACACAATCTCAAAAGGCTCTCCTTTCGACAAAAGTTCATTGTAAATCTCAACAAGATTTGGAGTGAATTCTCTACATTCTCCATACCAGTGGATTGAGAAATACAAATCCACTGTCTTCCTCACGAGCTCCGACACTAGAACCTATGACAGGACCCACATTTTACAAGCAATCAGACCAACATAAAACCAACTTTGTGCAATTAGTTTTCTTAAATTCTGATCATCCATCCATTATTTACTCTAGTCAAGGTTCTAAGACACAATAGCATAATTCAATTCTGTTGGAAATATTAATTACTGGCTGATCCCAATAGCACATCACATCATCTTATTCTAGTCTGTACAGGTGAGGTGAGTTTCTGTTAGAGATTCTAACAAGATGTAGAGTTTAAGTCTCTTGTATATAATCCAGTTGAATTAGATTGTTGAAGCTAAGTTTCTAGGTAGATAGTTATTACAGTCTTTAATGTAAGTCGGTAGAAGTTTTTATAAGAAGAATATTGTAGATCTGGATATGCAGAATCATACGTATGCACACACAAACAGAAATACATAGAAGAGAAGTGTGGAGAAGAAGAAGAAAAAAAATCTATGAAGAGTTTGAAGCTCAAGCTTCTATGTTTTGTGAAAGTGTTGAGAGCTGAAGCTCTTACTTCACAAATAATCCATAATTACTTCACCGCTTAAAAGTTCTAGTTTTTATAACTAGAAGGGTTCCACACACTGATATTATTTAATGTTGGGTTATATAATATTGTGAGTACAGGAGTTGGTTGCACAGGATTTGATTACACGGAAGGTTCCTCTCTGAAAAGTGTTTTTCATATCCTAAGTGAAAGTTGGTTGCACAAGAGTTGTTTGCAACCTAAATCATGTGGCTGAAGCTAAGTAAGTCTGCACAGTTCAAAACATTTTCTCATTCTTAGATGAACAGATGTATGCAAGACCTATTTTCTAGGTTTTGAAGCAATACTCAAACCAATGCACCAGACAACCAATACCCCAATTCATTACATGTTTTCTTCTCCTAATAAATAACCCATATACACATTTCCAAGCAAAGTAGAAAAAAACAAAGAGGAGAAGAATCCACCTTTCTTCCTCCATGGGAAATGACAAAATATCATTCATTGGATACTAGAAGAGACTCTACAGTCTGTGAAGCTTTCAGGGCCTCCTTCTTGGCCATTAGTAGATCGATTCTTTTTGCAGTGAATGGATATGCCTTCACACCAGAATATTGTATGATCTCCGCACCATTAGTTGTTACTACTCTACCTTCGATGGAAATACCATTTGGCTCTTGTATTCAAAATGTAATCTTCAGTAAGAGATCTCCGAAGACTGTTTCGATGTATGGATCTAGGGTTCTTGTCTTCATCATATGGTCTATTGCATATTTCTTTCAGTTATATGTTGAGTTACAGGTTTTGATGATTTTCCATCCACATGTTTTGTTGTATTGTCCATACACTATTGTGTTATGTAAACATTCATCATACAACTTGGTTCAAATGCAGTTTAATGAGAATTGGATGTTGTCCTCATCAAGTCCATGAGGCTAAGTATGTTTTTTATTCGCATCGTATGGAGCATTCTGGAAGTTATCATCAAGGGGGATGTTGGTGTGTTTCCACCTTCCTTCCATTTGTATTCTTTCTCCTAGTCATCATTAAGGGGGAGTGTTAGAATATGCAATGATGACTTATGTGGTATATTGGTAAATATCATTTAAAGACATAAAATAACTCTAATATTATCAAATAGAGTTATCTCACATGCATCATTGTAATTATATCCTTTGTAACCATTCTTTATATAAAGAGGTGGAAATTCATTTATCCCACATGTGTTATGGGATGTATTGTAATCCAAATCTCTTGGTATATAAGAGAGGTGAAGGAGACCCTTTTGGGTGTTTGTTGATGGTAGTTCATCACACATCACATGTTGTGTATGTCATTTGTACACACATGATTGTGACATGATTGGGTGATGGATCTTGATGTGATGCATATGTAATGATGCCATGTAATCTTGGAGATCTATTTTCAGAAAAATGGAAGATGCAACCCTTCCCATGGATGTAGCCCATATTGGGTGAACCACGTATATCAGTGTTCTCTTGTTGTTCTCTTTTCTCCAATTTTATTTCATGCTTTATGTTTACTGGTATATAGAAGGATAGACTAGTCATGCTTTCCATATTTTATATTGTGTTATGATATTATTTCATATGTTCACAATATTCTAACAGAAATGATCTTTTCTTTAAGGATATCTAGACTCTTCTGACATTCTTCATTCCATTGAAATTTGGCATCCTTCTTTAATAACTTTTCCATTGTGGCAGTTATCTCTGCATATCATTTAATAAACTTCCTATAATACCTAGTATGACCAAGTGTATTCCTGATTTGCTTAACCTGTGAAGGTGGAGGAAGGTTGATAATAATAATGATATTTCCAGGGTCCATCAATGTTCCTTCTTGATAGATCACATGACCCAACATAATACCAAATGGATCACAAAAGGTACATTTATTCAAGTTTAAAGAAATTTGGAATTGCCTACATCTCTCAAGCATCATCCTCAGAATTTTAATATGATCCTTAATGAGTACATACACTATCTAATTCTCAAAATAAACTTCCAAAAATTTGTGAATAAAGTATTTGAAAGCAACAACCACTATTCTAGAAAAAATTGTAGGTGCATTCTTGAGTCTAAATTTTTCATTAAAAAACGACCAAATACGAAAGAATACAAGTATGGAAGATACTATTTTTACGCATAATATTATCAGATAGAAATTGTCACTTTAATTGAGCTTTTTCAAATGAGTTTTTTCCACTTAAACATAGGTTGTCCAAGAAGCCGCATTGGGTTATACCTTTGGCAAATTGAGAAAGTGTTTTTTCAAGTAAACGTGAGAGAGTAAAATTTCCAAGAAACATATTCGTGTGCATCGCTTTCAATGTTTTTGTCTGAGATTTGTTTGAGTAGTCATTGTTGAAGAAATCTAAAGCATGCAAAAAGAAAATTCAAGTAGTCATTGTCGGATCTAGATCCAAAGCGATTCTATTAGCTATTGTTGGTAGGGTTTGTTGTTTTGAAAAATGATTAATATTATGTTTCTACATAACTTATGATATGATTTGTACATACTTTATAGGATATAAATAATACTTATACACATTCTAATAACCTTTAATAATCGTATCTCAACCCTCTTTGACATGTGTAATGTATCTAAATAGGGTTTACCTTTAGCAAGTTTTGGCTATAACTGTATACCTCTCCTTTGATGTCGACCTGTGTAAGCCATGTGTACATTAGTCCTATAACTACATGCAAATTAGTGTCTGGATTCTATTTTTTGTAGGTGCGTGGAAAACAAAATAAAACATGAGTCACCCTCCTAAATCAATGCATTAATATTCCATTTGACACTTGTGAACTAAAGTACTTTGTGATAGGACTAAATTCAACTTTTAAGGTGAAACCTATTACTTCAAGTCAAGCTAAGTGTCATGAATTTCAAGGAAGACCCTTTGAAATAAGAAAACCCATGAATTTCAGTTTAGCAATGATTGAGCAAAAATTATGATGATTTTCCAACACAAATTGGCATACAAAACTTAGTTATTTGATAATAAATAACCCAATATTGCAATAGATAATCCTTGGGATCCATTTTATACTGAAGGGATCCATCTATAACTGAGCTCAATTTAAATCTCAATTGAGCTCAACTTGTTTTAAATTGTCTCTTTTTCGTTGGTATGATTTCATTTTATGGGATCTATGTTGCATGTATCAGTAATTCAAACCTACAATTACATATATATTACTCACACAAATCCACCGCAAGAATTTTTCCACGAATCATGATTTTCAATGGTAAACTAAACTTATCTTTAAAGTTTACTCTTAAAAAAAATCTTCAACCAAAATAAACAACCTTAAATGCTTTATTTATCAATTAATAAATTACTGGTACACCATGTATTACATTGAAATGTAACAAGTCAAATATACAAAATTGTCATTAATCTGTGAATTCTCAAAGTCTACGTGGATATATCCATATTTAAGATGTAATAAATTGGGTCTTTGATCATTAAGAAGGATTTTTAACACACATTTTTCCTCTTCTCCAACTATCTTTGTTCTGATAAAACATTGCATAATCGATGGCTAAGTAATGAAACCAACTCGGTGGATAGGTTTTTGCAATAAAAGCATTTTCTTTTTTATTACAATTTTGTGGCAAAAAGTATCATAGTTTATAACTTCTTTCTTATAGCAATTATTGTTAGCAACTGCTAGCAATCGATGTTAGCAATTGTGCGGACATTGCCACCTCGTGGCTCTTAGTAAGGATGATTTCAATGCAAGAATATGTATGCAAACTTTGATTTCCATGCAAATACAAGAATATGTACACAAAATTTTCTTGGTCCTCTCATCGTCATCGTTTAAAAATTTATCCAAAGTATTTCCAACTTGTAATGTTAGAATATATCCATATTACAAAGATTTTTTTTAGAACACAAAAAGATTTTTTGGTCTAAATTAAAACCAAAATCCATTAAATCTACATATTTCAATTTGTAGACGCATAAAAATATGATTTATGATTATTACATTATTAATGAAAACAATATATAATAATTGTTCTATGACTACTATTACATGATAGTTATTTATTAAATTATGAGTTCTCAAAAATCACATCTCAAAAAAAAATAGTGGGTACATGCATTACATGAAGAAAAAGGAGAGAATAAAAAGTTAAGAGTTGATTAATACTCTTAGATTGGCTGCTATGGCAACAAGTACATGTCATGTATTGGGTTGGGATTTACAAACTTAAAGATACAACCAAACCAATTTTAATAAGCCTTGACAAAAAATCTCTTAACTTTATAAAAACAAACAAACAAACCAACCTTCTCTTTTTCTTCAATTCATTTTATGCAATAACTCAAAATTGTCGCTTTCACCAATGAAATAGGAATGTTGAAAGTGCTAAAATATATGTTTTGCAAGTTTTGTCTACTAAGTAATCTGAATTCCAGTGTAAATTAAACAATTGTGTTACCAAGATTTTACTCTCTTATGTTATTGTGCTCTTTATTTCAAGTATTATCTCAGAAACTATTTGCAAGTATTTTGTTACCTTTTTTAAACTCCTAAGAAATTTGCTCAATCATAAACTGCCATCTAAAACTTAAGTAGTCTTATTAACTCTCCAGGTCTACCTGCCTTGGCTTCGTTAGGAGTTGGCCTAAACATAGGAGTCAAGAACAAGGTGACAACCTTGACTTGAGACTTGCCCCTAAGGACACACCGAGTGGCTTGAATATTTCTGTCACGTTCCCTAGGTGTATGAAAGGCAACAACATTGAGTAACTCCACCCATATTCATGATAAAAATATTAGATTGATATTGATTATATCCATGTTAACTCCTCCCATATATATCCATAATAAAAGCTAAGATTGATAATATTAGATTGACAACTCATTTTATGCAATAATATCCATGTTAACTCCTCCCATATCCATGATAAAATCTAAGATTGATATTGGTGTTTTTTTTTAAGTTGACAAATAAAGAAACCATGGAAATTTTATGTAAAATGTCATATTCTACTTAGTTGAAAACAAAGTAAAGGATATCATTCATAATAAGTAAGAAAGCATTCCTTATGAGTTGTCATGAATCGCAACTTAAACATCATCATTGAATCATTTTTTGTTGTCGGTGTTCTTCATGATGGTCCAAATAATCATAAGTAGCGACTACGTCATTCTGTAGGATACAAAGTCCATGAAATCCACCTTCAACTTTACAATTAACATGGAAACAACAACCACCCTCATCGCACTGGTATGAACATCCCCGACCTTCTAAAAAACAATTTCTACACTCAAATATTTCTTGCCCCTTTGGATCAATAACAGTGGGTGTTTTGTATGCCCAACTATATTTATTTCTGGGGGTGATTTCTGAGCCACCTCTTCTATTTATTTCTCGAGGTGATTATCCATGAATAGAATGGATAGGCTTTGACTCCAAGCATCAATACAACACCGTTACCAAATTCAGTTACAAGTTTTCAAAATTGACCAAACACAACCAGTATTGGTTCGTATTTAACTTAGAAAATTCGTCTGAGCTCGTCATATCTTGCTTCTTCAAATGGGAGACACAACCATGGCATGGGGAAAGAGTTTTCGGCTTCAAAGTTATCAAAATCACAATTATTAGCTTCGGCCAAAACAATTTCAAACGGTTATCCTCTTTGCTTGAGTTCATCGTATGCATCTAGAAGCCTCTAAGTGAAGTGATCGATATAAGGGTAGTACCAGCTACTGAAATAAAAGAACATAGCAACGGTTTTTCCAGCAAGCTCAAAAATTGACACCTGTTACAAGAATATGGCTAGAAATTATAAAGAATATTACATGTAACCTAATTACCAAACAAATTGGAAAGCAGCAAGCAATCCATGCTATATGTGACATACCAACAACAGAATTCAGAAACTCTCCTTCTAATCTCCATGCTTTATCAAAAAATCCTTCTCACCAGAAACCAAGAGGGGCTCCAGGGTTTGCTTCGATCTCCCATCTTCGGATTCAATCTCCTTAATTATCTCCTCTGTAAATGGGTAAGCTCAGATTCCATACTGATTAATAAATCTAACTGCATTTGTCTCCAATGTGCTTCCATCGGGGCCTATTTAACCAATCCTGGACCATTGTATCCAACTCCAAAGTATCGATACAGTCTACTGATCATAAACCTTGAAACAGTAAAATATTGTTTTTACGAGAAAACCCAATGTAAGTAACGTAAGTGGTCCATAAATGGATCAATAGTAATGTAAAAATGTATTGTATGATAGATGATGAATAGTTACATAGATTTGAGCTTTATATAAGCCCCCCATGCACCTTTTCTTAAAATGACATGACTATTGACTTTAGATAGTTTTTAATTAATATTAATATTAATTTATTATTTTATTGTTACTTTGCCTTCTCCTTAAGGGAAGCTTTGTCCTCAGATCTTATTTGACGACAATGATTACGTCAGATTTTTTCTTGTAATGTTATATCTCGATCTTTTGTGTTTAGTCATTGTGACAATTGATGAAATGAGGCAATACGAGTTATGAATTCCCCATAAAAACTGTTGCATCATCTCTGATGTGGTCCATCCCAAATCTATTTTTATCGAAGTTATTTGATCACTTTGTGGGGTAAGTCTTCTTGTTTGTTGTTTTGTATTTGATTTGTTGTTCTTACTCGTATGACATCATCTCTTCTGTGTGTGTGTTCATTTTGACCCTGTCATTAGTCAAAATAACGTTTATAATTAGGGTGTCGATAAGGAGTTCTCGTTGTTTGTTCTTCGGATGTATTGACTTCTTTTTTATCTGTGATGATGACTGGATTTACTTCCTCAATTTTAATTTGTTTTTCGGAGATTCTGGATGCTTCTTTCTAGATTTGCGCTATTTTTTTCTCCAGTAGATTGTTTTTACTCTGAATCTTCTCGAACATTTCATTATGTGACTTTTTGTCTTATTTTAACTTCTCGATTTGTTTATCTAGTTCTTGATTAAGATTTAGAAGGAATTGATTTTCTTCTTGTTTTTCTAGGACTTTTCCTTCAATGTCTTCATTCGAGTTGTCTGCCTTCTTGGTATTCTTTAACTTCTTGATCTTCGTAACTAATATTTTATTATGATTTCTTAATCAATATATTTCTTCACTATTACTTGTTTATGCGTTATTGACTTTTGTAATTTCCAACTTGTGCGCTTTTTTGAGTCGTCCTCTTTCTACTGGAGTTCCTCAATATTTTGTTGAAGGCGACAATTCTCTGCTTCTTGACATCTTAATTTTGTCTAAATTTGTGTGATTTTGTCATCTTTGTCCTTGATTATTCTATTTAATCATTTTATTTCTTCTTTATTCTCGACTGCATCTTTCATGATTTTTTGGTTTTGTAGATTCTGATTGGTATATTTTTTACTCATTAATTCCCCAATTTGAGTAGATAATCTCTCAATACGGACTTTTAGATAATGATTTTCCTGCTTTATTAATCCCTTAGAAATATTCAGCTTTGTCATGTCAAATACTTTGTCCAATGCTACTTGTAGTTGGGACTGCAATTCTGATTTAGAATTTGCCATAATTCCTGACTTTTGGTGTTCTTTGACGATAGTTGGTTTTCCTTTTAACTCACTTCTTGTCTTCTTCGATTTTGTCTTGTTTTTCTTTACTCTTGTAATTTAATAATTGTACTTAATACAATTATTAAGTAATTATAATAATAATAATAATAATAAATTTTTTTAAGGTTGAAATAATTAATTTTCTTCCCCTAAAGAATTTTTGTAGATTGGGTGGTTGGGAGGAATGATCGTTACCTTCTCCACTCGGGTTCAAATCTCATTTTTTGTTTGTTGTCGGAAAATAAACCCAAACCCACTTATTATAAACCACGTGTGGTTTTACTTTTACCATTTTTTCTTTTTGGACAATATCCTATTTTTTAGAGAAACCCTAATATAGTGGTTAAAAACCTAAATTAGGAACTCTAACTTCGCTTGGATACCAATGAAACAATAAAATACTACTTTCACGGGAAACCCCAATGTAAGTAACGTAAGTGGTTCATAAATGGATCAATAGTAATGTAAAATGCATTGTATGATAGATGATGAATCATTAAATAGGCTTGAGTTTTATATAATCTCATCATGCACATTTTCATAAAATGGCATGATTATTGACTTTAGATAGTGTTTAATTAATAATAAATTAATATTAATATTATTTTATTATTTTATTGTTACAAACCTATCATGAAATGGCAGAGCCAACCATGGCATGGTTGCATAAAAATTTGCATAGGTTTCTTCCTCTATATCACAGTTGACAAACACAATCTCAAAGGGCTCTCCTTTCATCAAAAGTTCATTGTAACTCTCATCTAGCTTTGGAGTGAATTCTCTATATCCTCGAGACTAGTGGATTGAGAAATACAAACCTAGTGTCTTCCCTGCAAGCTTTGACACAGGAACCTATGGCAAGACCCACATTCTACAAACAATCAAACCAACATAAGACAAACTTTTTGCAATTACTTTTCTTAAATTCTTATCACCCATCCATGATTTACTCTTCTTAAATTCTTGTCACTGATGCATGATTTACTCTCTAGGTTCTAAAACTCAATACACAATTCAAAACATCTTCTCATTCTTAAATGAACAAATGTATGTGTGACTTATTTTTAGGTTTAGAAGCATAATAGGAATAGAACTAGCCACCTCAATCATTTTTAGGTTTTGAAGCATAATATGGAATGCAACTAGCCACCTAAAAATGAACAAGCAATATTAAAACCAATGCACCAAACAAACAATAACCCAATTCATCACATGTTTTGTTCTCCTAATAAAGACCCCAGATTCACATTTTCAAAACCAATGCACCAAACAACCAATAAACCAATTCATTACATATTTTTTTCTCCTAATAAACAACCCATATCTGCATTTTCAAAACCGATGCACTAAACAATCAATATCCCAAAAGAAAAGGAGGAAAAAAAGAAGAGAGAAGAATCCACCTTTATTTCTCCATGGGAAATGACAAAATATCGATTACCAAACACTAGAACAGACTCTATGGTCTGTGAAGCTTTCAAGGCCTCTTTATCGGCCATTAGTAGATCTATTCTCTTTGCAGTGAATGGATACACCTTAACACCAAAATATTGTATGATATCCACACCTTCAATTGTTACTATTCTACCCTCTTTGTCGATAAGAACAAGCCATGGAATTTCACAATACTGAAATATGTGTTTAAGACTCTCCCTTGTATTTTTATCTAAGAATGATAGAGCTAGCCATGGAATGATTTGATGATATTCCTAGAAAGATTCCTCATTACAATGACGGGATGTGTAGACAATCTCGAAGTCCCCCTTCTCGACTAGCATTCTATAGATTTCAGACAAAAAAACGGCGAAAAACATGGATTCATGGAAACTTGAACAATAATACAAGCAACATATTTCCCTTCTAGGTCCTCCACTTTCACATGTATATTACATTTAATTCAATCTATTAATGCATTTTTTAAACAAAAAAAATGATTTCCTGGAATGTATAGAAAGTAAATGTTACGTTGCACTGGTACCCAACGCACCTTCAAGTGTACCCCAGGGAGAGAGGGCTAATTTTTCGACTAGGAGAGGTGTTATTGAGCAATGGTGGTCATGGTTGGGCCCTTTGGTCCTCTTTTAGGGTTATTATGGCTTAATGGCACTGCTGACTACCCTTTAAAGGGTTTTTTTAACCTCAAGGTTGGTGTCTAGGGCCCCTAAGGGTTGACCACTTGGTATCATGGCTCCATATCGTGCTTGCATGCTCTGGTGGCCTCTGCTTCAGATACAAGACACTTGTCTTCATTTGCAACCACTTTGGACACCCTCTTGGCCCTTTAGTTAGTGGGTCCTTTCTCTCCTTGGCCTTATTTCCTCAGAGGAAATCCACCCTCCATGCCAAGCCTTTTCATGCTTTGAGGAGGGAGTTGAGGGATTTTACAACATTCTAGGGGTTAGATGGGATATAACACCCTCCCTCCAGCTCACTACAGCCTTTCGTTCAGAGTGATTTTCTTATTTGAACATGTTTTGGTACCTACTGATACAAATACCCCAGGTAGGCTACCTTAGGCTATATTTTATTATTATTTTCTTTTAATTTTCAGTTGACATTTTATAATTTAAAATTAAATTATTTTAAGGCATGTTAGCCTCGATATTTTAGGCATGTCGACCTTCTTAGGGATTTTGGAGTGATGCGCACCTCTAGAGGAGGATATTTTTCTAGTTTAAAGGCAAATCTATTGAAGTATCTTTGGTTCATGCTCTTTGCTAAGGTGATGCTAGAATTGTTTGCTTAACACATGCAAAAGGAGGTATCGAAGTTCTTCTCTTGATTTCTCTTTTGTAAATGTTGATGGATGATGCTTGTTTATGGTTGAATGATAGAAATTAGTGCTGCATTTTGTCTAAACTAGGTCATTTTCAGCCTTTTGTCACCATATTATTGTGAAGGAAGTCCTCTATAAGGAGTCCTTAGAATATTGAGACTTAGGTATTTGAGTTTTTCCCTAGCGAGGCTTCCTTTAACGATCCTTTGTGGTTGTTGGAGAAGGCCCTAGCTTTCCAAAATTTGGAAAGACCTCTCAAGAGGAATACTAGTCACCTTCCTTGATTCCCTAGGGTTAGGGGAAAACCTTAAAACCCTTGGCTTTATTCTCATACAATTTTCCTTCAAATATCTTGCATTTGCATGTGTAAATTTGAATTTTCATGGTAGAATTAGGGTTAGAATTAGGTCTGAAATTTTATGTTAAAAACCCTAGAAAATCAAAGAAATAGTTTTTTTTTCATTTTTTTGGCCTTCCTAAAATTTCGGCCCTCTATCCTAAAATTTTTCCCTACCTTCCTTGTCCCTAAAAACCCTAGGGAAAATTTTTAGGAAGCCCTAAAAACCTAAAAACAACAAGGCAAAATTATAGGAACTTAAAAATTCCAAAATTCCAAAATTCCAAAAAACCTAAAATCTTCCCTAAATTCCTAAAAATTGGACCTTAGAAAGGGGACCTAAATTTCCCTCCCCTCTCCAAAACCCTTAGTGTGCTTCTTAAATCACTGCTACTTTGCAGCATCCCTCCTTTCTCATTATAACATTCCTCATTTACACCTGCAAACACAACAAATACATCATTGGTTAGTGGTTAGACAAGTCCTAAATAATACATACATTGTTGTTCGAACTTTTTAGTGAAAACACTTGTTATATTTATACATGGACTTCCTTATTGCTAAAGGAATTGGATGATATACACTTGTTATTGTATGTCTATTTATTATTGGTTGCCTTACTATTTTTTACTAAACATATTGTTGTGATTGGGAAAATGGATATATACAGACATTGACTGCATCTTACTTTATTTCTTGGTTTCACGACTACTGCATACATAAAGTAGTTAGTGTACTTGAAATGATTGAAATCAATATATGAATATATCATTAAATGGTTAATGATTACTGTTGTCCTAACAATTGATACAAGTACTATTGTAAGAAGCATTTACATTCTTGTCCTTCATTAATGATGAATGAGTCCACCTAAATGCTATTGGTCAAACTTGCAATTTAATGCTTCTACCATTTCCATTGTCTACACTTCTAATGAATGGAATTTGGAATTACTAAAGTTGGTGTTGATGTATTTGTAACTTCGGAATGTATTCACTTGTATATTTCATATATTCTATTTCATTGTACCCCGATGTTCCTATCGGGAGAGTCATTAATATAATAAAGTCATGTAAAGTCAATGAAGTTAACCCTTCATTGTAAGTCGGGGAAATAGTCCCCATAATTGAGTTGAGGTTAACCCTCCTTGTTGACCGAGGGGAAAAGTCCCCACAGTTGTGGGGCACTAGGGTTATTAGACTCTCCTAGAGATGTCGGCCCTGGTAAGTAATTGTCAAGTCGAAAATTAGTATAAATAGAGAGTGAGCCTCTCTATTTGTCACACACACTCACCCAACTATAACGCATAAGTGAGAGAAGAGGAGCTCACATAAGTGAGAGAGAAAACAGATGTTGGATATCATCTTTCTTTCTTTGGGTTTTACTACTGCCATTGTTGATCATTCTATCTCTGAGAAATTGCGGGATTTTTCCTTTATGGTTTCCCCGAGGATAAATTTTTGTGTTTATTGTCTCTTACGATTGATTGATGTGCATGTTATTCTCTCAGATAAGATGTAGCTATAGAATCTAGGGATTCTTAATTATTGGGTCTCTCTCCACAATCCATCAGCAAAATAAGGCTAGGCTAACTCTCCATTGAAGGGCGCATCTTTCTATCGAAGCATAATTTGATTCCGAGCATTTTTAGTTTTTGCTGCGGGAAATTAGGGCTTTTTACAAAAGAGGAATTTTTGAGTGAGCCCAGCATAGGATTTCCCTCCTCATCAAAATCGAAGTTTAGAGACCAAGGTCGAAGTTTTTGGTTGAGTAAAACTCCGTGAAAGTCAAACCCTAGTTTGGCCCTAGGCCTGAAAAACCCTAAAATACTAAAACGGGTAGTTTTGCTACATTCTCTATATCTCAAGATTGAAGAAGTCTCAGGGGATGAAATTTTCATAGGCGGAATATAAAATCCTGATGTACCCTATGTAAATATTTCAGCCTCAAATTCACTATATTCTGGGAGATATGATTCCTCCAAATCAGGGTTACAACCTCTTCCAAGATTCATCCCTAAACATGAAACCTAGGGAGAATTTCTATATCTCGGGCTATGAAGATCCAAATTCAATTTTGAAAAATGTTCCAGATAGGGCACGGACTGTAATTTTTGTGGTAAGAGTTTTAGACCTTGATGATGAAACAAGGACACGTGGAAGTCTGTACAAGTTCACTATGTTCAACAGTACTGAAATAAGTCACCTTGGGAAAACTATAATAAGTCCCAATTAGTGAAACCAATTCTACTAAAACCTATGGTGTTGGAAATAGGACAGACGAGGATACCTTAGTACAAAATTTTAGACATAGAGGAGTAGTGCTTTCATAGATACTACAGAAACAATATCAAGAAGTTCTATAGAGGAAATTGGAAAACTAGGGCTTCATGTTCCGGGAGCTTCCCTCCATTGTTTTCAGAAAAGGAGTATATTGAAAAGCTCACCTTGAAGAGCTCCATATTTCTATCCAATCATATATGAAAGATTCCAAGTTTTGAAAATTAGGGTTTCTCTGACAAACCCTAGATCAACCAACTTCAGAAGCAGGACAAACACCCCAAATCGGTAATATCTAATCTTTTGCTATTTACAGTTGAGTTTCTCATTTCAAGATGACTAATCACACCAGCTTGATGACAAGCTTGGTGAAGCTGACAACTTCCAAGCATGGAAGTATAGGATTTCATTGGTTCTTGAAGAAAATGAATTGGACACCTGCATAAGTGGAGAGGTTCTAGTTCCAGAGGGAGATGAGGCTAAAAGCCTTACACAAGAAGAACTTGGTCAAGGCCAAGAAGATCATTGTTGATTCAATCAAGGATCACCTTATACCACAAGTGTCTTCCCTAAAGACACCTAAAGAGATGTTTGATTCCTTGACCAAGTTATTTGAAGGGAAGAACATAAATCAGAAGATGACTTTGAGAAAATAGTTGAAGAATGGGAAGATCCAGAATGCAAAGACCATATAGTCATACTTTACAAGGGTCTCTCAAATAAAAGAACAACTTGAAGTGGTAGAAGAATAAGTGGAGAATGTAGAAGTTGTGATAACCACGTTGAATGGACTCCCAGGATCATGGGATTCATTCATTCGTGGAATGTGTGCCAAAAGGAAGTGATTAATTTCAGCAAACTCTGGGACGAGCACACGCAAGATGAAGCTCGACCCATAATAAGAGAAGATAAGATGGGAGAAACTGAAGATCAAGCACTCACGATTCAAAGAAGATCCCTCAAGCAATGAGGAATATGAACAATTCAATTCTTGAAGAGCCTCTTATCCATCTCGAGAATTTGGATAAGAAATGATGTTGTTATGAATGAAGAAGATGATGAAGCTGAAAGAAGGAGTCTACCCACAAAACAAATAAAGATAAGTATGCAATTATCATTTCATAATATTATTTTGTTATGCATTTGTTTATATTCAGTTGATATATTATGCATGATAGAATGTTTGCATTAATGAAAATATACTACTAATATGCATGTGATGGGTAAGTAGCTCATGGTGATATACAAATCTCCATTGCTACTTATCTAGAATGAAATCTCATTGCTGACATATTGGATTAGTGCACAATCTCAATGATGTCTTGGTAGAGATGGAAGGCATCTAGAAAGTTTATGTGAAATATGGATGAATGTTGTATTGGCTAAAATAGTTGCATGATTATATCGTTACGCATAAGAATTTTCCATTGTGAATATGCCTTATAAAATTCTTCTAACCATACAACTGGTGCATTTGACTTGTAGGAAGGATCGCATACAATCACCTACACGAAAAGAATGATGAGACTTGTTTTGAAGAAAAAGTGACAATAGTTTGATCTAAGTTGAAGAATAATATGATGATACTTTCAAAGAAAGAAGAGGTCTCAGACACAGTGTAGTTACGTGACACTATTGAATGGCATCATTGATACAGAGCCTTCCAACTATGAAGAAGTAGCCAAGAAGAAAGGGAAGGAGAGTACTCGTTCAAGAAGAATGATGTCTAAGGTGTAGTATCGAGACCTGAAGGGAAGCTTGTAATGTCTTCCATATGGATCTACAAGATCCAACATGCAATAGATGGCAACATCGTGGGATACAAGGCAATATTCGTAGCACGATGCTTCTCACAAAAAGAAGGCATAGACTACAAAAAGACATTTGCATCCACTGGAAGATAAGACACATGACATGCATAATCATGTGTGCAAATGAAAGAAGGCCTTGTATGAGCTCAGAAGACACCCATGGGATAACACATACATGAGGAGCTTGAAGATCACCTAGAGTGATGAAGATCTTAACCTTTGCTACAAGGTTGAAGATGAAATCCTATAGAGGATGACAAGCTCACAGATGGGTGCGAGAAGAACTTTTGAAAAGGTTCAAGATAGAGGATCTTGGTATCCAGTGACCCTAGATGGATACATAGAATATTAGTAGCAGAGGAAGCTACTTGTCACTTCGGTACAGAATTTTTCAATGCATAGAGTACGAGAGGCAGAGGGAGAATGACGCTCCACTTCAAAGGGAGTGACTGCAGAAGATCCTAAGGTTTGACATGGTACGATAGGATGGACACCTTACTAATGGATCTAGGATTTTCTAAGAGTAAAGCATATTCCAACCTTTGCTTCAAGGTTGAAGGTGGAAGACCAGTGATGCTCCTGCTATACGTCGATGACTTGTTCCTGACAGAAAATAGGAACTCATTAAAGTTGCAAGAAGGAGACTTGCTGCCAAGTTCGAGATGAAGGACTTGCATATGATGCACTACTTTCTAGGCATGAAGGTGTGCAGATGGAATCTCCCTTGGACAAGGGAAGTGTGCAGTGGAGATCCTGAAGAGGTTCAGGATGATGGATGGCAAGGCCATGACTACACCTATGGCATCGAACCTAAAGCTATTGAGTGATGCTTCATCAGAGATGATTGATGCCATGATGTATCATCAGATGATTTGTTCCTTGATGTACCTAACGAATACGAGACCGGATATTTTCTTTGCTGTGAACACATTAGGACATGTTCACCTGATGGTTGCAAAACATGCATTGAGGTACTTGAAGGGTACAGTTGAGTATGGGCTCAAGTGTGAAGAAAATTAGAAGACTAACCTAAAGGGTTATGTGGATTTAGATTGGGAAGGTAGTGACATTGAGAGGAAGAGCACTTCGGGGTGTTGCTTCAGTATGGCATCAGGTGTGATCTCTTGGTTTAGCAGGAAGCAGTCCTGCATGGCCCTGAATACAACCAAGAGAGGAGTAGTGAAGCTCCAGTATGTGATCCAGATCGAGATCTCTCAAAAGAGGGAGTTCTAGCATAGACAATGAAATAGGTTGTTTGAGCATAAAATCCTAGCGAAGCTTGTACGTTGCTCAGACATAAAATGGTCCTGTAGGTTTTCCTTGGATGTAATCGGTCATTGCGAAGCTCGTAGGTTATCCTTGGATGTAATCAGCCTTGATTTGATTCTATGCTAGAAATGGCGAGAGTGAATTTTGAGTACTTCAGGGAGAAGCTTGGTGTTCTCTAGATCGAGTTTCCATCCGGGGGGAAGTGATGAGTCTGTGGGCCCTTCCGACATGGTGGCAAGCTAGGCCTCCCATGGTTGGATATAAGTGTTGATCCATTCTAGCATGGATGCAAGATGTGTTGCCCACATGGCTAGATATAAGTGCTAAGCCTTTCTAGCATAGATGCGGGATGTGTTCCCCACATGGCTAGATATAAGTGCCGAGCCTTTCTAACATGGTTCTTGGATGTGTTCCGCCCATGGTCGGATATAAGTGCTGAGCCTTTTCGACATGGTTCTTGGATGTGTTCCTCCCATGGTTGGATATAAGTATTGAGCCTTTCCGACATGGTTCTTGGATGTGTTCCTCCCATGGTTGAATGTAAGTGCTGGGCCATTCTGACATGGTGGCAGGCTCAGCCTCCCATGGTCAGATGTAAGTGCTGAGCCTTTCTGACATGGTTCTTGGATGTGTTCCTCCCATGGTCAGATATAAGTGTTGAGCCTTTTCAACATGGCTCTTGGATGTGTTCCTCCCATGGTAGGATATAAGTGTTGAGCCTTTTTGACATGGTTCTTGGATGTGTTCGTCCCATGGTCGAATGTAAGTGTTGGGCCATTCTGACATGGTGGCAGGTTGGGCCTCCCATGGTCAGATGTAAGTGTTGGGCCATTCTAACATGGTGGCAAGCTGGGCCTCCCATGGTCAGATGTGAGTGCTGGGCCTTTCTGACATGGTGGTGGATGTGTTCCTCCCATGGTCATATGTGAGTGTTGGGCGTGCCTTTCTATCATGGTGGTGGATGTGTTCCTCCCATGGTCAGATGTAAGTGCTGGGAGAGCCTTCTGACATGGTTCTTGGATGTGTTCCTTCCATGGTCAGATATAAGTGCTAAAGAAGATTAAGACCTACATGGAGGTTAGTCCTACAACCAACATGAAAAAGGGTTGGATCTATAGAACTTCCTGTGACGAGTAGAATTGAGAGATAGCACCATTTGTTTGAGATAGCAAAAGCAGTGATGATGATGATGGTGATCCAGTGATGATCCAGCTTTGATGATGATCCAGTTTTGATGATGATCCAGTGATGATCAAGAGAAGAAGACTTGTGCTGATGTATTGTTTCAAGAGAATACCTTCCTAGTTAAGAGGGAGTGTTGATGTATTTGTAACTTCAGAATGTATTCACTTGTATATTTCATATATTTTATTTCATTGTACCCCGATATTCCTATTGGGAGAGTCATTAATATAATAAAGTCATGTAAATTCAATGAGGTTAACCTTCCTTGTTGATCGGGGGGAGAAGTCCCCACAGTTGTGGGGCACTAGGGTTATTAGACTTTCCTAGAGATATCAACCCTGATAAGTAATTGTCAAGTCGGAAATCAGTGTAAATAGAGAGTGAGCCTATTTATTTGTCACACACACTCACCTAGCTATTATGCATAGGTGAGAGAAGAGGAGCTCACACAAGTGAGAGAGAGAATAGCTGTTGGAGATCATCTTTCTGTCTTTGGGTTTTACTTCTGCCATTGGTGCTCATTCTATCTCTGAGGAAGTTGCAGGGTTTTTCCTTTATGGTTTCCGCAAGGATAAATCTTTGTGTCTATTGTCTCTTGTGATTGATTGCTTTGCATGTTATTCTCTCAGATAAGATCCTAAGATCATATTGCTTAAATGATAAAATTATAACAGTTGGTATGCCAGTTGTACTCACAAAGTAGTGTTTGTATGTATAGTGTGTCCTCTTCATTCCTTGGGTTGACTCCGGAACTGATCACTAACCCTTCACAAAATAAGTTATTATTTTCTGTTTGAGTGTCCTTACAGACTTGCAATTAGGGCTTTCCCCTAATAGGTTTCGACTTCCAAATAAGTTTGGAGAAGTGGCTAAGGTGACAGTGGTCACTTCCTCCTTCATATGCTTATCGGTGACTAGCCCTACTAGTTCATCCGATAACAATACCATTCATACATTTTCTCCATTGTTTTTTATTAAGAAATCTCGCTGCTCATTGCAAAGTAAAGACCTCAATTTTCGGTGGGATTCACCCATAATGGTGGGAGTCTTTTTATGCTCAGATAGTTCAGCCTTTATGTATGGTTGGTTCTTCTTGTTTATGTCAAAGCTTGTGAAATCCACCACGAATGAAAATGAAAGAAAGTATTAAATCCTTGGCAATGCTTGGACAATTGATATAAATGTCTTTTGGTGATGCTTTGACACTTGATATAACTTTTATGGTTTAAACTATTAGTTTGTAATTAGGTTTTGAGATGGCCTAGTTTAAAAATGGAAACCAAAATCAATGGCCTGACTTAAATTGGTGTTAGATTAGAGACTATAAGAAGCTATAGACATAGCAGAGCAGGTTTTAATTCAGCTCAATGTCAGCTATGTTTATATTTTGTAATGTCCTTAGGGGTCAATAGATATGAATTCCCATTGGTTGAGTTGTTGGTTGATTGAAATCTAGTTCAAAATCTGTATTGACCTCTGAATTTTGGACCTCCAAGACTAGGGCTTGTTCAATCCTATATCAGCTGGAGTTGAAATTGTAGGCTTGTAGCTACCTGAATATATTATTCATGGCATTGTATACAGTGTTTTAGACTGAACTCCTTTCAGGTCATGTTACATGTATGTAGTCATCAGAGTTTGATAGTATATGTGAATTAACTTTAACCACTACCACGCATGGGACCAAAATACAAATGTGGAGGAAGAACACCACACCACACCATAAGGGAATACCAAAGAGAGTCGAATGCTTTTTATAACTAGCATGAGCTTTTGGAGAATAGAATTTCAAAATGGTATTTTTAAATACAGATGTTTGTAAGATATTATATATTTTTGACACCAGTAACCAGAATTATTTGACTGGAAACCTGCTAATTCCTTATTACTATTATTTTTTCTGTTCATAAAAAATAATAATAAAATATTGGTTGATCATCTAAAATATGTCAACAATCTCCATGAACTTTCTGTTGAGAAATTGATCAATTACTCAAATAGAATGATCTAGGTCAATTTCCATGTTCATCAATACAACTAAAACTTTGTGTTGTTATCTATTTGTATGTTGATGACCTTTATTAATTAAATTAAAGAAAAGGAGCTCATGATGGCCCCTCCCAATCATTTTTGGGGGAGCTCATTCGGTCTGGGTCTTCTGCTGCTATTTTCTTTCAATATCTTCAAGTTATGGTAAAGTTCTCTTAATATTATATTTCTTATCCGAACTAGAACTGAGCATATAGTTACACCAATTGACATACCCTCTGAGTCGATTCCAAGTTAGTCGTGCACTGGAAAATCTCCTTTCACTCATTGTGGAAGACTGGGATCACCATCTTTTTGTTATCACATCACTGCTCCAATCCCTCGATAGTTTAATGGTGTTAGCGTTTAGTTGTTAATAACAATTGTAGCATGAATATTCACATTGTGAATAAAGTGTTGTAAAAAAATCTAAGCATTTGAGGATTCATTTTCGTTTCCTACGCCAACAATTTCTAATAAAGGTTCCATATATGAATGGTACGAGGGATATTGAGTAGGCAAGTCCCATCTTAATTTCAAATTGGATTGACAATAATGAAACTAAAGTATAAGAAGTTATGTTATCCATGAATATTAAAGTGATTGAGGGCATCAAATTAACTTGATCTGAACCATGAAAAATTAGAGGGAATCAAATCAATGTTATTATTCTACCTTCAGTAATTAGTCTCCTCTACAATGTTGATATTTTCCTATGCAAATGAAGTCTGGCGTGAGTTTAGCTGAGGCATTGTTTGAAAATTGATGTTATGCCATGTCTATATTGTTTTGGGTGATGGATTTGTCTCAATGTGTAATATATTGCTTCAGGGGTAGAAACACAATGTTCATATTGCTCGACCTCCTTTGCCATGTACTCTATTTCAAAATGAGGTGTAGTTTCATAAGTGGGTTAGTAAAGATTCTCTTGATCTTTTTTTTCCACCACCTAGGTAGAGTGAATTGATATCTTCAGCCTAGTTGACCAACATTTCCTGGGTTTGGTTAGAAATACATGACCAACATTTCTTGGGTTTGGTTAGAAGTACATGATTCGAAGGTATCTAATTAGATATACAAATTCCAAATGATGGATTGTTGGGGTGAAAATACTTACACGTAACATGTTATTCTCCTTGCACTAGGATTTGAGATGGAAACAGAAATACATGGCTTGACTTAATTTGGTCTTGGTGTTAGATTAGATACTAGCAGCTAGCCATGGTTATGATTGAAATTATGAGAAATGCAAGGATATGTTTTGGATAGATAGTTCTATTATATGTTAAATAACAAATTTGACCTGAAATATTTATGTTTCTTAAACTAAAAAATAACCCTTGAACAACTAGACGTTTTATGCCATCATTTACTATTTTTTATTCATTGTTTATAGATAACATAATGAAACTTGCATGGCTTGTACAAGACTCATTCCTTGTTATTTCTTGCACGGTCAGTTTCGACAAGGTCAAGGTTTCGACCCTTGAGAGGTCCATCCAACCCATTTTTTCTATATGGTGAAACCAACTAGCCAACCGGGAGTTTCCATGTGGCAATTAGACCATGTCAATGCCACTTCACATGACAACTAGATGTCATAGGTGCAATACGACCTCTAACTGGGATGCCACGTGGAGGTGCCACATCACTCGAGGAGGGTGTCATGTGTCACTTGGATGGTGCCACATGTCACCTCCAAGGAGTTTAATGTTTCCTCCTCTGGGGGTGCCACATCGAAATATAAGTGCCCATTTTTTCCTTGTTTGTACAAATTTTCAAAAGGTCATATCTTCTTCATACAGAGGCCTTTTGAGGTGTTGTTTATGTTGTTGGAAATCTATCATCGATTTCTTCAACTTGGTGTTGTTTTTGCTAAGACTTGAGGAATCCAAATTT
Organism: Pseudotsuga menziesii; assembly: GCA_001517045.1. Lineage (NCBI taxonomy): Eukaryota > Viridiplantae > Streptophyta > Pinopsida > Pinales > Pinaceae > Pseudotsuga > Pseudotsuga menziesii. The sequence continues at coordinate 228,690 of LPNX010015796.1, read as the reverse complement.
TTAGCCTTTATTGTTCCTCCTGGATCAATCGAAAATACATAAAGCAAGCTTCAAAAGGGGGCTTACCAGTAGAAGTGTGGTTTACTATATTATAACGGTGCTACTTATAAATCAAATTTCTTTCCTAGGTCCTTGGATGCTTTTGACTGTAACCCTTCAAAATTTGAATCAATATCATGTTAACTATTGTTATTTACCCATTTGTTCATGGATGGAAAGATGTATGTAATGTCCCCATTTTGACCTCTGTTATAAATATTGGCTAGTAATGGAAATGATGTATGTATGCGATGTATAATTCCTAGAGTGGAACTCAAGGCCAAGGTACTGCTAGCAAATGATCGATTTATAGAGGTAAGTATTATATATTTTGTATCCATGGAAGATGTAAATATGTAAATATTTATATAATGCAAATAAAATGTTCAAGGTTGGCTATGGAGGTAACGTGAATGATGGGCTATGATACCCACTAGGGAGAGGTGAGGGGGTTGTGGGATTCCAATCCAGCATTTCCAAATGTCACCTTGAGAGCCCCTATGCCATAAATGGCAAGTAGCTTCCCAAGTACACTTCCCTAACTATTCTTAAATGTTAATGTAAGAGCGTAGTTGAGGAATCAGCTCAGGAGTTTAAGGAAGCCTACAAAAATAGTGTTGTGTTGGATAAGACAAGTTATGTGTCAAATTACTTGACCTAGAATTCAAATCTCTTATGGATTTTCGTTCCATCATCCATGTGCAAGGGAGGTAAAATTGGGGGGAAATCGAAATTCAAGAAGGCGCATTCGATGAAAGTTGGCTATGTGAGAGAAAACAGAGCATGCCTAACATAGTGGAAGGGAGTTGCACGCACAATTTGGATAGTCACGGAAGCAACTGGGTTGAGAGTTTTGGTGAGCAATCTGGAAATTGGATTGCATGGTTGAACCCAACGTAGTCTAGAAGTGCAAAATGAGAAGAATCACAAACAATGGAGAGACCAGGGGAGGAATGGATTGATAAACCCAATGAAGGTGATAATCTTCGAGAGATAGCAGCTAAAAACTTTATATGCCCACCCTTAATAGCACTAGAGGGAAGGGATTCCTGAGGGACTGTGTAGCAATGAAGGGAATCCTCCTTGTGTTGGGTGTGGTAGGTATGGTAGGTATGGCTGGATGAACTGAGTGAGATGATTATAGCTTTGTAGTAAATCTCATTGGATTAGCATTCCATTCTATTGACTTGTTGCATGCTTGATAATCCTAGTAATATATTGGATTAGCATGAGTGACGGAGGCCTTGGCTGAAAGTGAGTTTGTCTAGTTCCTCCCTAGTGGATATCGTAGCCCAGTTCAAGGGTGGTCTTTGAGAGTTGAAATAATTTAGGCCAAGTAGAGACCTACTATTGGGTGGAACGTTGTACTCACATAGCCAGATGTTGAACAATTCCATTTGAAAGATAAGTATTTCTATGATGTTTGAATGCTCCATTATTGTTCACGAATGCTTAACTTGTTTATATGATGAATGGATGATTGCACTGAGTTATATGGTTAAATTCATAATGAAAGAGTTGTTAATAGTTGTGAATCAAGTTATTTTTGTGCATAGTTATGTTATGAATGATTATATGTGCAAGAATATTGGATGGACTCTTAGAGTTTGAATTGCTTAAGACAGTAGTTGTTTATGGTTGTAATTGGAGTCATCCTCATGCTTGGTTTATGTTCTGATATGCCTATGTTTAAGGATTGTTTTTATGCATCCATTGCATCGCTAGATAGTTGAATGCATGTTATCCATGGTTAATTGTATTTCCCTATGTTGTGAATCTTGCAGAGTGTTATCGCTTCTGACCAATGTGCGTGTGTCAAATCTCAAAAGTAGGCACACCAGCCCAATGGAAACTACAAAAAGAGCAGCTACTCTCACCACACTACTCTCTTCCTTGCTTTAGCTTGGCTCTTATCTAACTCAAGGGGGGATTCCCTAAGGTTAGGATCACTAAAGCAGGATTCGATGGAGGGAAAGGTGAAATCAAGAGGCTTCCTTACAGAAACGGTTGTTGGATAGATGTAATTTGAATGAGTGATGGGAAGGAGGGAAATATCAGTCCTAAAAAATGAGATCAATTTCACTACATCAAAGGGGAGGATGGAGTCAAAGAGAAAACTCAAGAGGGCATTATGTCATATGTGACTAAGGAGGAGAGATTGCATGATTGAGAAAACCCCACTTAGTCGAGTTACAACTACTAGATTTACTTCTTCCTCCTAATTGTGGGAGATGCAATATACATGCAAAAGATTGATATCACACAATCAAGCTAGATAAAATGTAAAAATCAATTCCCGTACAAGAACGCTCACAAAGCGAAAAGACTAACAACTGTTAAGAATTTTCACCCTCCAATACGGTGGTAGCATCGATCTATTGTCTCCAACGAAAACATAGAAAAGAAAAACAAACTTCTAGCAACATTCACCATTTTTAAATCTCTACAAGTTTATGCCACACATTCGATGAGTGCTCAACTACATATCCATAAAAACCCAAACTAATATTTTTCTATTAAGATCTAGGGAAAGAAATATCTCAACTTCTTCCATTCTTTACAATGAAGGAGGCTGATCTCTTTATATTTTTCCAAAAGAAACATAATAATTAAAAAAAGGAAAAGGTGGATGCTAGATCCACTTTTCTCTCCATCCAATGACAAAAAACTTTTAAATGACTAGAGTGTAACTACTACTTTGGTTAATAAACTAACCAAAAAAGTCATGTTGAAAAAAAACTCCAAGCCAACAACTTCCAGAAGAAACATGGGGCCAAAACGTTGAATCGCTTCTCCAATCTGCTCGGCTGCAAAAAGAAGACGTGGGTTGACAGGAAACCACGTAAAATGTTCTGAAACTCCATCTTATGCATGCTTTCAATAAGAAAAAAAAACTTGGATTTCAATCTTTTAAAGTTTCCCTTGCTGGAGGTCAAGAAACGGAGTAATTGATTCAACGACAGTCAAGCTAATTTGACTAGTCGTGATCAACAGTGAATTAGCTCCAAAATAGAAGATGCGAGGAATTCTCCCGTTGGAAAAAACCGTTTTAAGTCATAATATCGGTGGCTTCCATGATAAAAAAAACACGAGAGAAAAAACGAAAACCCAAACTGGTTCTTCTTTGCTCCAATATTGAACTCATGATGTGTATTAGTATATCATCTCCTTAGTCCACAATAAATTACGCTAGCTAATCTCCATGTTCTGTTAGCTTTCAGGAAAAGAGTGAAGCTTACATTGAATTTTGACTGGTTGCCACAAACCACTCGTGAGAAAAATCATATAACCTTGAAACTACCCCCACTCGGCAACTTATGACATGGTCTCTTCTGCTGCATGCTTGTTGAATTTACTTTTGATTTCAGGATTTGAGACCTGAAGAGATTTAGTGTGCGAATACAGTAGAAATTGCATAATCTTGTGTCGATATCTGCATAGCCATGGATTGAGTCTGGGTTTCTGAAGGGAGAGCCTTTCAACAAAGAACTTGGGAAAACATGTGAGATGCAGTATTTATGTTTAGCAGAGTCTCTGTAATTGCATCATACCTGTGACCACCATAGAAATATCTTTAAAATGCTGACGATGATCATCTTCATCTTATTTATATCTAAAAGTTTTGAAACAAATCTTTATAATGTGACTGGCAGCAAAGTCTGTGTACACCCCTATCGAAATGGGGTGGTAACATCTGGCTCCATATGGGGATGTGTGCTCTTTGAAAGAGTACACGACAACCTCATCATTTTCTAGTATTGTAGACCAGCCTCAAAAGAAAATACAGAGTGTATTGGTAATGGCTCAATTCACATCATAAAACCATGCATTTATTACAAAAACATACGAAAACATACTAAAAAGTTTTAAATGTTCATGCAAGAGATTTATTCTTCATTCCTACCTACTCTATCAAGTTACAGGGAAACATCAAGTGAAATGGTACAACATGTGGAGTCATCTTATCTCTTCATCAATGTTGAAGCATCTTCTCTTGTTTGGTCATTAACCAAAACAAGGTCTGATCAAATATGTTGTAAATGTGATTGTAAATGCCATCAAAATGCGTCTATTATATGAAAGTTCCTACTACAAATGCAAGCCATCTCTCAAATTTTCAACTAAATTTAGAACACATGTTTTATCAATATAACATTGAAGAGGGATTAAATAAGCAATGGGGTGCCCCTCATCAAATTGAATTGTGTCATCCGAGAGCCTCTCATGAGGTAGATCTGCAACAGGAGTGCAATTACCTTCGATGGAAGATCGAGGCAAGTCCAACTCTTCATCATAAGGTTGTTCATAAGCTTTAGGAAACTCCAAATTTTCATCAGGAGGTTCTTCTGCAATATTTTCAAACAAAGACCCTTGTAATTCATCCTTCATTGAGTTATCATTGATATTTTCTTTGAGCTGCCCACTTTCTAAGTGTTCTTCATTGATCTCATCTTTATATTTAGGATATACCCTGGGGAGGAGTGCATCATACTCTTTGGAAAGCTGCTCAATCTCATCAACTATCCCTTCATGTCAACGAAGGAGAAAGTTCTCGAAAAACCTTTCCACGGAATCTATAGCTTTATCAAAAAGGTCATAGAACCAACATTGTGCATCTCCCAGTTCCAAGGTTAAAGAAAATACAATCATGAGATCATCCTCATGGTAAACCTTGGAATATGCCATCAATTTGCAAAAAGAAACGATATGAAGGATGGTGGAGTCCTCGTCGTTTCCAAAGAACTATGGAACAACTTTATGTACTCTTTTATAGAAACCATGAGGAAATCCATGGATATCTGAGAAATATAGTGGGGGTGAAGGCTTCATGCAAGAGAGAACAAAGTTTATCCATTTTATCATCCATATTCTCAAATAATGAAGTACTGAAACTGCAATATGCATATAGTCATACCTCAAACCAAACTGTGGAGTCCCCAAGGTGAGCTTGAAAGCCTTTTGATTTATGGGTGTGATCACCTCTACACCCAATAAAGTCTTAAAATATGCAAAAGGACGAGGGCTTCATCCCTTCGTGGAGTCGCCATGTGAGAATTAGGATCTGCAATATGATCCCCCACACGCGTCAATGAAGCATAGTCTTTAAATATACGAGAACTGGACTTTGTCCCCAACAACAACGGCCAAAATGGTGTCACTCTTAATCAACATGCGTGTGTCAAAGCCCAAAAGTAGGCACGCATTCCCGATGGCAACTGCAAAAAGAACAACCACCATCACCACACTCCTCTCTTCCTCGCTTCAGGTTGGCTCTTCTCCAACTCAAGGGGGAATTCCCTAAGGTTAGGATCACTAAATCAGGATGCAATGGAGGGAAAGGTAAAATGAAGACGCTTCCTTAGAGAAACGGTTGTAGGATAGATGTAATTTGAATGAGTGATGGGAAGGAGGGAAAGATTAGTCCCTAAAAAAGAGACCAGTGCCAGTACATCAAATGGGAGAATGGATTCAAAGAGAAAACTCAAGAGGAACATGTGTCATATGTGACTAAGGGGGAGAGATAGCATGATTGAGCAAACCTTTCTTAGTCGAGTTACAACTACTATATTTAATTCTTCCTCCTAATTGCAGGAGATGCGCTATGCATGTAGAAGATCGATATTACACTGTATCAAGCTAGATAAAATGTAAAAATCAATGCCCGTACAAGCACGTTCACAAATGGAAAATACTAACAACTGTTAAGAATTTTCACCTTTCAATGCGATGGTAGAATCCATTTATGGTCTCTGGCACAAACATAGAAGAGAAAAACTAAATTCTAGCAACATTCACCGTTCTCGAAGCTCTACAAGTTTATGCCACACATTTAATAAATGATCGGTTACATATCCATAAAAAGCCAAACTGATATTTTTCTATTAAGATATGCAGAAAGAAATATCCCAACTTTTTCCATTCTCTACACTGAAGGAGGCAAGCCTCTTTATAATTTTCCAAAAGAAACATAATAATAAAAATAAGGAAAAGGTGGATGTTATATCCACTTTTCTCTTCATTAAGAAACTTTTTTTCTTCATATGGAAATATGCACGGAAAACCAGCAATACTTTCCCGCATTAGTGGATGGTAGAGGTGGTAAACCACCGGTTGGCAGAAGGCCTAACCCCAAAGGTCTCAAGGCTCGAACCCAAGACCTATCCCTGAACCGAGAGAGTGTGCGCACGTCTTACGAATTGAGCTAACCCTTACGGCAAATGACAAGAAACTTGTAAATGACTAGAGTGTAAACGAACCAAAGGACATCACTTCATCAAGGAAAATTTATCGTTGACTTTAAAAAAACACCAAATACAAAGGTCATGTTTGAACAAAACTCCAAGCCAACAAAGCCAAAAGAATCGTGGGGCCAAAACGATGAATGGGTTCTCCAATCCGCTCCGTTGCAAAAGAAGAAGTGGGTTGACAGGAATCTACGTGAAATGTTCTGAAACTCCATCTTATACATGTTGTCAATAAGAAAAGAGACTCAGATTTTAATCTTGTAAAATTTCCCTTGCGAGCTGGCGGCAGTCAAGAAACGGGCCAATGATTCACAAATTCCAAAATTTCAACAGCAGCTTGCAATTGTTTGACGACACAATTGTCAAACCAAATTCGAGCTTCATGCCAATCAGCAACCAATGGGTTCAATCTCTACGAGAAAAAACACGCCCAATTTAGACTCAGAATTTTGGTTTCCCTGATGACACGCTATAGGATATCCGCTCCAATCATAACAATTGATTCATCCACAGTCAAGTTGGTGATCAACAAGTAAATTAGCTCCATAATAGAAGATGCGAGGAGTTGGACCATTGGATAAGCTCGTTTTAAGTCATAATATCGACGGCTTCCATTAAAAAAAAATGCAAGAGACGAAACAAAAGCCCGAACTGGTTCTTCTCTGCTCCAATCTCAAGCTCGGGCTATGTATTAGCATATCATCTCCTTAGTTCACAATAAATTGCGTTGGGTAATATCCACATTATGTCAGCTTTCACACATGAGTGAAGCTTACATGGAATTTTGACTGGTCGCCACAAACCACTCATGAGGAAAATCATATAACTGTGAAACTACCCCCACTCCCGTGCTTATGCCGTGGTCTTTTCTGTTGCATGCTTGTTGACTTTACTTTTGATTTCAGGCTTTGAGATCTGAAGAGATTTAGTGCACGAATACAATATAAATTGCATAATCCTTTGTCGACATATGCATATCCATGGATCGAGTCTGGGTTTTTGAAGGGAGAGCCTTTCAACAAAGAACTTGGGAAAACATGTGACCTTCAGTCTTTTCATCATACCTGTGACTACTGTAGAAATATATTTAAAATGATGACGCTAATCCTCTTCATCTTCTTTATATCTAAAAGTTTTGAAACAAATCTTTATAATGTGACTAGCAGAGTTTGTGTACACGTCGTAATCCCATAGGGGATCAATTTAGAGATATTGAGGGGATTCATAAACACCAAGGATAAAGTTCCATGGTCGAAATCGCCCAAGTAAGGACGTTTTTTTTCAAACGTTGATGGTCGAACGGTTGGGTTAATGCGCAGGCTCAAGATTGAAATATTGGGAAAATTGACTAAGTCATTGTCTATGAATATATAAGAAATCTAGACCATAGATCATTGGGTCGTACTAAATCTGATTCGTTGACTGGGTGACGACATCTGAGTCATTGTATAAATTGTGAAGAAAACGCATGGTGAGCGTTGAGTTTTGAGTCCGATTCTCGACATGGGTAACATTAGATTAAGAACATCGAGACAATTTTAGTATTTCAACTCCGAGTTGTAGAGACATTGGAATGATTGGAGTTGGAAGTGAAAAGTTGGATTGAACTGAAAAGGTTGGAAAAGTTGATGAAGTCTTCAGAATGATTAACGATCGTCGGATCTCGATAGTTAAACCATCGAGATTACATTAGGGACATCAGATTTTGCCCTTAGGCCAAATTAAGCATTCGGTATGGATTATAAAGTTGATGAAGTGTTATAGAGAGAAACTCCCTATGGCTTGGGGAGTACCACAACAGACAGAGAAACCACAGAAATCAATCCCTTCCCAACATGCAAGAGAAACCAAACATCTAACACTAAAGGATCTCGAATCATACCTTATTATGAACGGTTGAAGTAGATCCCCATTGAGCTTTTTTCAATCTCGCTTGTGTTAGCAATTTGCTCTCAACAACAACAAACAAGACAAGCATGCTATATAATATGGTGTTAGATCTACTCTATTATATATAATCAACAATGTATAAGCAATTAAACACATCCATGGATTCAATATTCATTTAAATGCACATTATTAGACAGGAAAAGATATTTCTATTAATCAAATCATAGATTACACAAGTGACAACCTTTGTCAGCACGTCTGTGAATTAGATAAACTGATTCCTCCACCTGGGCCTCCACCACCTCAATCCTCCATCTCTCGATAGAAATCTCACAAGCAAATGCAAGCTTGGGAAGAACACAAAGTGCTCCAAAGGGACAAAGGGATGCAGACTCAAGTATAAGCAAGCTACGGCAACAATGGACTGTAATTTTCTTGCTCTTCAATGTATCCAAGGGGTTCCTTATATAGCACTCCAAAGGGGTAATGGAGGGTCAAATCCGAGTGATCTTGAGGCATATGGAAGGCCAAGAGACAAGTGGTTTGGACACACATCAAGGAAAACTCCAAAAATATTTGGACTTATGCATACATCTTGATGTATGCGAGTTTGAGGTCAATATCCGCGTATATACGCGAGAATGGGATTAAAAGTCATGTACAACAATAAACAGGTGTTTTTAGGGATGGACTTGGAAACACCAAAGTATAATATTGGTCCATGGGATCCAAAGAGTCCACAGAGGGACATGGAAGGCCATAAATGTGTGATGAACCATGTGTGGTAAAATCAGATGTAACAGATGCCCCATAATGTGTGAGGTTAAAGGGGTAGCATGATGGCCGAAATACATTATAAATCCATCTCAGAAGTGGAGTGATGAAGAACCAGGTGGAAGAACCATCCATCCATCATTATAGTACAATAATCAATCTCTGCATATGACTGCAAATACATATAGCAGTCCTGGATACATAAGAGTACAATGGTAATGAATAGGCATGATATACAAAATTTGACATGTGTGGTCATTGCCACGTACAATATATAATAGATCAGAATCTCCATGATGAAGATATACAAAGGATCAAGATCTCCATAGAATCTGAAGATATATAATGGATCAAGATCTCCATAATGGCTTAAGATATCTGACATACACTAGAATCAAGTCACGAGCTGAAATCTCATAAACACTAGCACAATCAAGGAGGTAGCATATGTGGAATGCCATCAATCTGGAAATTATTTTACACAAACCGCTACGAGTACATGTTCTACTATGTGAATAGAGGTGGCGAGGTCGAACATAGTAGTCCATCGTCTGATTATCGGTCATTGATGTATACCGTTAACAGACGCGAGATCACCCACCGATAATGAAAATGGGAATCAAGATACTAGAGTGCAATCTAACAAGTGTGAATAGATGTGTTAAGGTCGAACACTTGAAAGAATCCATTGATCAGGAGACATTGATGTATTCCCAAAAATGTCGATGGCGACAGAACCTACCACTGATGATTGTAAATCTCAAAGCACTCAAATGACTCTAGACTCCTATCCTAGAATAAATGATATGAAGTCGATGGGATGGAATCCACTGGGAGGAGGGCATTAAAGCATCCCCCATCAACCAACATGAGGTACTCAGCAACGCTGTATAATGCAGAAGGACTCGAACAAGATGTGCATGAACCAGTAATAGTACTGTGATCTAGGAGGATCCAAGAAGGCAAAATTTTTGAAGTCCTCCAATCTCAGCAAAACTGACGTCAGATCAAAGGGCTCGTCGAGACGATTCCAACGACGTTTGTTTCACCTCAAATGGACTCCGTATGAGAAAGTTATCACGTTCTGTTGTATTGATGAAACAGGCAAATTTGGCAAAATGGGGGTGCCACGTGGCACCACTGGCAGGGTGACACATGGCATCCGTACAATATGGACGGATGACGTGGCAGTTGTGCAGACAGACAGGTGGCAGTATGGTCCAATCAGGATGCGACACATGCCATGTACGAACGATGAGGTGGCAATCCAGTCAACAGTACGGACCAATCAGGATGCGACATGTGTCATGTATGGACGATGAGGTGGCAATCCAGTCAGCAGTACGGACCAATCCAAATGTGACATGTGTCAATACGGAGGTGACTGCGCAACTTATTTGGTAGTACGACAGATGAGTTGGTAGCTGACTGGGTGTTGAGGTGGACCAATCTGGAACTGCCATGTGGCAGCAACGAATTGGCCAATATTGATTGAAGTTCACCAAAATGTTGCTGCTCTGCGGTTTCGAACTCCTGACCTCCCATACCCTGTTTCTGCGCCTTTACCAACTGCGCTGGTAGTGTTCTTTGTATAATGTATGGAAATAATATTATTTAAAGTGACATTTCGAGCCCCAAAGGAGCCGGGGCTTAGCCCCGACCCTAGTTCTTCCTCCAACGTGACCGGGAGCTCCGACCAGCACGGGAGCCCGCGCTCTATTTCAACACATGTCAAATTACAAACTATAGAAAATGGGTTATAAGTGGGTCTAAAAACAAGTTACGTTATAACAAATTTGTTTTAAAAAAAAACATATTGTGGGTTCAATGAACCATGTGGTTTTGGGGGAAAAGAATTTTATTGTAATATTCTAAAAATATAAAATGTGGTTGCAATAGTTGTAACTATGTCACTACATAATTTAAGAAGAGCCTAACCAAGTGTGGAGAGTTGGAACCATATGCCTTCTTGGGCAAAATTTGTTGTAACCAAAGAGAACAAGAGGAAAATGTGAAGAGAGGCAATTCATGGCTATATAAGCCCCCTTAGTTTTTATTTGTCACTCATGCTTTGGAGTGGAGACTTTGTAGCTAAAGGAGAGAAGGGAGATTGCGTAGCTCTGCAGGAGGAAGGTACGAGTGTTTATACTTGTTTTACACCATCTTCAGGCTTCGGAGTTGCTGGAAGCAATCTTGTTGTGTTTTGGGCAGTGGTTCTCTTCCTGACCATTGTCGCCAAGGTATTATTGTATCATTGCCATGTATTTTGCCTTATGCTAAGATTATAGATCAGCCCTCCTATTGAGAAGCAAGCTCGGAGACGTAGTCCACCCTAGATGAACTCCGTTATCAACTTGTTGTCTTTATGTGCGTATTGTCTATGGTGTTTGGTTCTCTTCTTATGGATTTGTGAGCTTCATTCAAGCTCTTTATGCAATTCATGTTAACGTCATAGAGTAGCAAAGATCTTGTTTTCGGATTATGTGGTATCAGAGTAGGTTTATTTGACGTTGGATTGTGAGTGTGGATGCTCACGAGGGCTAAACTGCAAGCTGGTGAGGGTACATTAGAGCCTTACAATTCCGAGATCAGACGTGCACACCGAAGGAGGAAGATGGATGCTAATGATGCCCGCATCGAGATGGAGGCAAACTTTCACAAGGTCTTCTACATGATGGCCGACAAGGTAGACAAGTTGTTTGCAGACTATGAAGAACGCACGGCAAAAGAAAGAAAAGGCAGTGAAGTAAAGAAGGAAGACAAAGAAGTGAAGGACGAAGGAAACACTTCAGTTAACCAAGGAGGAGGTGGCGAAGAGCCTCCTGAGCCTCCCTCTTCACCTTCAGTGTCAAGCACAAGTTCAAGTGCTTCTTCCTCATCTCATTCTCAGCATTCCAAGGTTCCTCACAAAGAGCCTCAAAAGAAGCCCTTATTGAAGCTCGATGTGAAGTTTGATTTGCCCATGTTCAATGGGGAAGCGAATGCAGAGAAGTTGAACAATTGGATAAAGAAAATTGAGGTCTATTGCTGAGTCCATCAGATCAAAGAAGAAGATGTAAAGATTTAGTTGGCTTCACTTCGGCTGACAGGCACCGCACTTGTATGGTGGGAAAGCAAGCTTCAGCAAGGTAGCAAAAAAATGGGTAATCTTCTCTCATCGTGGTCTGCTTTCATTTCTATTTCACCTAAGAAATTTTATCCGTTGGGTTATGTTCAAAAGGTTGTGATGGATTGGCAAAGTTTTAGACAAGGCAAGGGTCAGAGTGTTCATAATTTTACTGAAGAATTTAGAAAGAAAGCTCTGGAGTTGAATATTTCTTTAGATTCTCCTGACACTCTTTTGAAGTACATTGGTGCTCTTCATCATTATCTACGCCATACTTTGTTGTTGTTGAATCCTACTAGTGTGGATGAAGCAAGTGTCAGGCTACTCATCTTGAGAGCAGGGGGAAGCATTTGCAAGAAGACCATCTGAAGAAGCCTTTCAAGCCCAACAACAACCACAAGTCCAAAAGGAAAGACAAGAGTAAGAAGACAGCTACTGCCAAGAAGGAAGGAGGAAAGCTCCATTGCCGACATTGCGACACTGATGGGCACGATGAAGAAAGTTGTTGGAAGTTGCATCTTGAACAGAGGCCAAAGCATTATGGAGGCAAAAAGAAGAAAAATACCGTTGCAACAGCGCAACGAGATTTGGGTTCCAACTCAGGTGACGAAACCATGATTACAGCTGTGGGAATGGAAGGTAACAAAACTCCTCATACTGGTTCAAGTTCTACTCATGTTTCTAAAGAAAATGATAAAAGAAGAAGTGAGTTGTTTCACATCAGAGTTGTGTCTAAGCATACAAAGATTGAAACATTATTTGATCCGAGTTCTCAAGTAAATTTGATCTCAGAATCAGTTGTTAAGAAGTTGGGCATACAGACTAAACCTCACCCCAAGCCTTATCCTCTTGGATGGGTATGTGATAATGCTAAGCTATAGGTGACTAAGCAATGCAAGTTAAGGTTTGTTATTGCTTCAAAGTTGATCGATGAGGTGGACTTAGATGTTGTTCCTCTTGACATCTGTGGTATCGTATTGGGAAGCCCATACTTGTATGATCAAAAAGCAGTATTCTTCCGTCACGAGAACAAGTACCATCTCACCAAAAATGGGGTGGAGTACATCGTGAGAGCTCACAGTATGAAGGCTAACACCACTCTTGTTAGGGCAGGATAGATGAAGAGACTCATCAACACTAATAAGAGATACATGCTCATGGTTGTGAGAGCAAAAGATGCCGAAGCATCCAATGCTTTCAAAGGTTGTGATCCTTCTCATAAAAAGGCTATGATTGATATTGTGGCTAACTATGATGAAATATTTCAGGAACCTACAGGTTTTCCTCCCAAAAGGGAGATTCAACATGAGATTCATTTCCAGTAGGATGCCCCTCTTCCTAATGTGGGCATGTACAGGTTGTCCACAGTTGAAAAGGCAGAGATTAAGAAGCAGGTTCAAGACTTGTTGGACCACGGAGTGATCAGACCCAGCTCCTCTCCATGTGGTTCGCCAATTGTGTT
>LPNX010015796.1:158571-193024 GCA_001517045.1 Pseudotsuga menziesii | reverse complement strand
AATTATGATCTAGCCATTTCATCTCCACCACATCCACAACAAAGAAAAAAAACATGAATAGAAAAAAAACACAATAGATAATCAATAAAAACACAGAACTAACCTGAAGGTCTAAACATTGATGTCATTCTGAAGGCAGTGGAGACCCAACGTGAAGCTCAATACCAATATTTGTCAGTTTCAATTTCTATCCACCGACACCAATCTCATCACCATGTTTAGAATTGCTTGAATTCCAATTCCATTTACTCTTCTTAGATGTGTCTTCAAGCATATTCTTATATTCAAACAAATTACTTGTAAATCTAGTCCTCTTAGCCTAAGTATTCAACACAGTAGGTCTGCGTCAGAATTGAACACCCTGTACAGGTGCCTAAAGGATAAAGAAAGAAAACAATTCTTTAGGAGCCCAATCATTTTCAACCAACAATCATATATAACTCAGTGACTGCAACTTGGTGAGACCTCTGGCCCAATCAATTATCATGACCTTTGATTCGCCAAAAATAGAAAGCTAGAGAATTATTTTATTTTTGCGAACCATAAAAGCCCCCATAAGGCTAAAAGTTCATGCAATTGCTTTGTTGGATCTCTGAAGATCGAGGTGCATGGCACTAATATTATTACTAATAGAAGGTAGACAACTTACAAAAATTACACTTTATTGCCAAATTTGCAATTTTCCATGACACAATTAAAAATGACTAATTCATATTCTTCTAGCTAGTCATTTTTTATGTCGTGACTAAATTAGTCATTAATTTTAGTCGTTTATAGTTGAGTCAATCAAAATTTCTCATATTTAGTAGTAAATCACTTGGAAAACCTGTGATGACTAGAATTTTTAGTCACCTAGCAGCTAATTCCTCATTTTGTACTAGTGCATGTAAGAGGAGTGTCATGAGAAATACTAATTATACCAAGGGTTTCACTCTCTCACCTGGACATACACCTCCTTTTTTTTGTTTAGTAGCCTTGGAGAATTGACTCACAATGAATTATTCCAAGACTCTAACTCCTAATCTTGTTGATGCACCCTATAAAATAAAAGAGTGTAATTCATTTTATTATGCATTGATTTTAATTGGATGTATTACTCAAAGGGTAATGGTCATGCAACTAATGAAGTTATGACACAATATGAAGTAAAATGCACACCTAACAAGCAATGCAAATGCAATGTGCAGAATGAAAAACAGGGTATGCTACTACGTGAAGTGCAAATTTTTTCTTTCAAATGTATATGCAATCATTCATTTATGAAAACCTGAATACAACTCTCATCCAAGCAATCCAATGCAAGTACCTCCTCAAATCCATATCTAAGATGCAACTAAGAGTGCAACTATTTTGTATTTTTCAATATAAAAGAGTGAAAAATGCAATAAAAGCCATTTAAAACTCTTAGTCTCTGCAGCAAGTATAAAACACAAGCCCAACAAGAAACCGAGATAAAAAGAGTAATGCACTAATGGAAAAACAAAAAGATAACTGATTAAAACTACTTTCAAAGAAAAATCAATGAAAAAGCGAACCCTGGTCACAAAAGAAGCATCCAACAGACAACATCAGAATCTACGAAGACCCAACCACACTTACAACCCACCCATCAACTTCCCACAACATCAAACTCAACCAAAAGGGAGGATGTACGCGACTGTTTAAAGAACAATTGCGTGTGTACATGACTTTTGGCCAAAAAGCTGCATGTATACGTGGATTTTGGCCAAAAACTTACATGTATACGCAACTTTTGGCCAAAAATATGTGTATCATGTATACAACTTTTGGCCAAAAACCTGCGTATACAAAGAAGACAGTGGTAAAAAGCAGGCCAAGGGTCAAACCAATAAAGGGGAGTGTCAATGGATGAACATACTATAAAATGTGACACAGAAACGGGGAAAAACAAAGAGCAAGTCAATAATATCAAGCACATTGTGCCCCTAAACCCTAAAGAAAAACAAGGAATGTCCCCAGCATAGTCACCAATTCTATTACAGATAGAAACTTCCTATGGCTTGGGGTGTACCACAACAGACAAAGAAACCACAGAAATCAATCCCTTCCCAATATGCAAGAGAAACCAAACATCTAACACTAAAGTATCTCGAATCATACCTTATTCTAGATGGTTGAAGTAGATCCCCATTGAGATTTTTCCAATCCTGCTTGTGTTAACAATTTGCTCTCAACAACAACAAACAAGACAAGCATGTTATATAAAATGGTGTTAGATCTAGTCTAGCATATATAATCAACAATGTATAAGTAATGAAACACATCCATCGATTCAATATTCATTTAAATGCACATTATTGGACAGAAAAAAGATATTTCTATTAATCAAATTAGAGATTACATAAGTGACAACCTTGTCGGCACGTCTGTGAACCAGAGAAAATGAGTCCTCCACCTGGGCCTCCACCACCTCAATCCTCCATCTCTTGATAGAAAGATCACAAGCAAATTCAATCTTGGGAAGAACACAAAGTGCTCCAAATGGACAAAGGGATGCAGACTCAAGTATAAGCAAGCTACGTCAACAATCAACTACAGTTTTCTTTCTCTTCAATTCTTCCTCTTCAATTTATCCAAGGGATTCCTTATATAGCACTCCAAAGGGGTAATGGAGGGTTAAATCTGAGCGATCTTGAGGCATATGGAAGGACAAGAGACAAGTGGTTCGGACACACATCAAGGAAAACTCAAAAAATATTTGGACTTCGCACACATCCTGATGTATGCATTGCATGCTTGAGGTCAATATCTACGTATATACGTGAGAATGGGATTAAAAGTCGTGTACAGCAATAAACAAGTGTTGTTAGGGATGAACTTGGAAACATCAAAGTATAATATTGGTCCATGGGGTCCAAAGAGTCTGCAGAGGGATAGGGAAGGCCATAAATGTGTGATCAACCATGTGTGGTAAAATCAGCTGTAACATGAAGGATTCGATTAAGTGAGATTAAGGTCGCTCGATGATCCATTTAGTTAAAGAAAAGCATATCAAAAGGTATCAAAGGAAATAAAAATACAATTTGGTCATTTCAAGAAGTCTCACGTCACCTCAAGAGGCCACCAAGGTGATCAAGGACGTGACAGGGTGGTATCAAATCTAATCATTGCAACACTCAGACTATTTGGGTTGGAACCTACACTTACAAACAAGAAAAGTAAAGCTTTAGTTGCCTTACCGGGGATATCTTAGGCCAAAACCTATAATTGTAGAAAAAAGAATCAGATGTTTTGAATCAAGGATGTATGGTTAGTGATTGGACTACCGATATAAAGTTAAAATGGTTCAGATTGTCAAATATGGATAATAGTGTTGTTACCAACATGCATAAAGCAATTCTGTATAATTCTTTTGTTGATACCTTGTGTGCCATTGCATAAATATTTCTGATATGTCTAATAAATATTTTTATGATGCACAGAACTTGCACCTGACTATTTTTTAACATTCGTAGTCAAGGAAGGAATTTCACAGGAAAATGGTAACTACGAATGATGCCTAGGATCCTTGTGTGTATGAGGAATATTGTCTCAAGGAAAATATGCGAGAATAAAATGTAGGGACAAAGTCTGATGGAAGGAGAGAGCAAATTTCTCCCAAGAATTTGATGGAAATAATGTGGATTTTCAATGAAAGATTGATTGAAGCTTAGGAAGAACAGAACCAAATTAACACTGCCATCCTCCAAAGTCTCACAGATATGCATCAGTGAGATAATGTAAGGTCGAACCCAAGTAATGTGTGACATGAAGTAATAAATGCATAGATCCTTTCTAGGGGCCACTCCAGGAAGAGGACTCCAAGCCCAAGAAAGAGATATGTGAGTAAAAAGCTTAAGGTATCCTTGTGAATATTTTCTTCTAGTAGGTCATGTGATTCCCGAACCTCGCATAGTAGTACAAGACATACATCCAGAAGATATAAAAGAAGGAATTATAGAAGGATTCCATGAGGAGAATTTGGGAAAGCAAGATCTCCTACATTTGAAGGTGAAAGCAAGACAGGTCAAGAAGCAGAGGTGTGGTTGTTAGAAATGAAGAAGTATTTTAGAATTCATGATTATATAGAAACTGAGAAGGACATAATTGTGATCTATTATCTCAATGGAATGGCTGCAATTTGGTGGGAACATCTCAGGAAGATAAAAGAAATTAATGATAGAAGAATTAGTTGGAGCCATTTCTAGATGTACTTTAAATAAAAATGTGTATTTGTATAGTACTATGATAACAAGAGGAAGGAGTTTCACTAGTTGAAATTAGGACAAAATAATATGGATGAGAACATTTATAAGTTTCTATAATTGCTAAGATATGTGGACTACATCAAGAATGAAAGAGTCAAGATTCACGGTTTCCTTGGGAGTTTGCCTCAAAATTTTAGAGGAAGGATTGAGTTTGTCAACCCTCACAGTCTCAATGAAGCCATTAGAATGGACACCCATTGTTATGAACGAGGAAAAGGAAAATGAAAATATCACCCAACATGGAAGGAAAAGCCAAAAGTCAGGTTCAAACAAAAGAAGAGTGGATTCAATACCTCATTTAAAAATCATATAACCTCTACCAAGGACAACAAGCTCATGGTGGAATCTAGTCAACAATAACAATGGAGAAAGGTCCAATTAAGTGTTGGGAATGCAGAGGAAACCACTTATTAAGGGACTTGCCACATCGAATAGAGAACCCATCAAGGTTGCATAACTTGGAAGAAGCAATTACAATGGAATATATGATTAAAGAAACTCCTCAAATTTTTGCAGCATTGAACATTAACAAGCGGATCATCAATCCACAGTGGTGGAGATGGAAGGTAAGTTTTATCAACAATCTATTTCTAATGTGATTGATATCGGGTCTATACATAGTTATATTACCCCAAAGGTAGTAGAAACTTACTCCCTTAATAGGATAAAGAACAATAAACATTGACTAGTTCAGTTGGCTATAGGAACAAAGAGGAAGGTAAGTGAAGTGGTGAAAGAGTGTCTCAGAGTTGAATGGACTCTTTACAAAGGTAGATTTGAATGTCTTTCCATTAGGTTCCTATGATGCTCTCACTGTCATGCACTGGTTAGAAAGGCATAAGGCTAATGTGGATGTTATGAAAAATTCCTTGAATGCATTGATGAAGAAGGGTACATGATGGTGAAATGGATTCCTAAGTAGGTTTTAGTTAGGAAAATATATGCCTTACAAATCAGAAATTTTTATAAAAATGGTTTCCAACTGTATTTAGTTCATACCTCAGATTTCCTAGAAGACAAAGGTCCCAGAATAGAAGATTACCCATTATTATAAGAATTTAAGGATATTTTTATGGATGAGGTATCAATATTGCCATAAAAAAGGGATATATATTTCACAACGAACCTTGTTCCAGAGGGCAACACTAATTTCTAATGTTAAAGTCTTGTAACTTTAGAAGATATTCTATTGTACTTTTATTGTATTCCTCCTTCAGATATGTTATTTCTCTATTCGGAGATGTCCTTGATGTAATTGGTCATGTAAAAGTCACGAGGTAAAACCTTCATTGTAATTTGGGGCAATAGTACCCACAAAAATAGTATATAAATGTATTTTGTGTCTTCCTAGGTAGGTTGGCCCTAATTAGAGAACCTAGATGACCTAGTTAGTTAGTTGAGTCACTCACACAATGAGTATAAATAGGTGAGGCGCCTCTCTCATTCATACACACCTTACACTCAAGTATTGTGCTAAAGAGAGAGAAAGAATGTAATGTGTAAGAGGAGAAACTATTATTGTTGTTGGGGTTTTACACTGTGCTTGGTCGAATTCTATACTGAGGAAGTTTTGCGGGGTTTTCTCCCTTGTGGTTTCCCCAGGGAAAATATTTGTGTTCTTTTGTGTGGTTGTGCTTATATTTCTTTCAGTGATCATTTTCTTATGGTTATGATGATGATAAAAGTTCTTAGATATTGTATAAACATTAAAAACCTAACATGTTATCAGATCCACCTTGAAGTAAGTCTTTGTGCAGCTGAAACACTGCTATAACCATAACTACTGGATATTAGGGTTTCATGCTTGAAAACCCTAGAGGGAAAATCCTAGTCATCTTGGAATTTTGTCTATAACTAAAGTTTGGAAAAGTCTCAGGATTTGAAACTTTTATAGGTCGGAGAATAAATATTTTTGTACCTTTTGGGAGAGATTCAATCCCATATTCACTATAATTTAGGATATATATTTCCTCCAAATCAGGGTTCCAACCTCTTCTAGAACTCATCCTTAAATAGGTTACCTAGGAATAATTGATATATCTAAGGCTAGGAAGGTCCAAATGAAATTTCACAAGATGTTCCAGATAGGTCACGAACTGTACATTCTGTGGTCAAAGTTTCAGACCCTGAAGGTGAAACAATGATACGTGGAATTCTGTACAAGTTCGATATGTTGAACAGTCCTAAAATAAGTCACCTTGGGAAAATTTGCATAAGTTCCACTTGGTGAATCAAATTCTTCTCTAACCTATGGTGTTGGAAAGAATACATACTAGGATACCTAGGGAAGGAGTTTTAGACCTTGAAGAGAATAAACTTTGAAGATATAGAAGAAACAAGATCAGTCATTTATGTAGAAGAAACTGGAGAAAAAGTAAGGCTTCATATTCCTAGCACTTCCCAACAACAATCAGTTGAAAAAGGAGGACTATAAAACTCACCACAGGAGGGTGCATATTTCTATGTAATAAGTTTCTCATTTTGTGGATTCTCAATTTTTGACCTAACACTACTGCCGGGGAAAACTAGGGCATCCGATATTTTAAAGTTTTGTCCACGGTTTTGGGAAAATAAGTATGCTACTCAGCTCACCTTGAGGTGGTGCATATTTATATCCAATCATATATGAAAGATACCTAAGTTGTAAAACTATGGTTTCTCTATAAAACCCTAGGTCTACTAGAAGCAGTCTTCCAAAAAATATTTCAAGCAAAAATCAAGTTGAAGCAATCTCATTGGTAAGTTCTATCATCTCTATTTCCATTTGAGGTTCTCATTTTTATCATGATGACAAACAATACCAAGCTTGAGGAGAATCTTGAAAGAGTCGATAACATCTAATGATGGAAGTATAGAGTGCTAAGAGGGATGACATGGAGAACTATGTCAAAGAAGAAGCTACAGATCCAAAGGGAGATGAAGACAAAGCACAAGAAGGACTTAGTCAAATCCAAAAGGACTATTTCCATCTCTATTGGATCTCACTTGTTGATCCAGATGGATATTGGTGTCCACCCAAATATTCCACTAGCTCAAAAAAAATTTCCATTGTGGCCATTTCCTAGTTATTTTTCTACGGTTTTTCGGGTCCCAAATTTTCGGGGCTATTTTGAGGCCCTAAACGACGTTTTTTGGCGATTCGAGGGCCAAATGGTTAACATTGACCAATTTTCCATCAACATACATTTTTTTCGATCAAATTTTTATAAAACTTAGATAGACATTTCCAACGAGCTATCAAACGCCCAAATCAGAGATCATAGGCAAAAGTTATGACCCCAGGAAGTTGACTATTCAACTTACCACCTTGGGGCTGCAAACTTTATGACGGTTCATCTTCTAGGGTTATGTTTTGGAATTTTTGGGTTCTCACCCTCATTCTTATTATAAATAGGCCTCTTTGGCCTCCTTTTGTATTCATCTTGGCATGAATGAGCGTAGCAGCCCCATCTCTTCTCAGAGATAGCTACCACCATTCTAGCAATTGTATTAAAGTCTGTTCTATTTCTGCAATTTAATAGAATATGTGTTTATTGTATCTCTATTATATTTACAAAATGTCTGTGTTTATGATGATATATCTATTATTTCAGTTCATTCCCACATAAATCTGGATCAGTGGTATCAAATCAATCTTCTCTTTGATTGTTTCTCGGCGCATGTCCCCGACAAGGTCAGGATATAGAGAGTTCGGTCTTGAACTAGTTTCACTTGATCACTTTCACCACCCCAAACGAACTCCCATGGTGGAAGAAAAGAGAGATGACGGAGCAGGAGATCCTATCAAGTCGCTGCTCAAGGAATCCCTCGAGCGACAAAGGAACGAGATGATGGATAGTTTCTCCCAAATCCTTCTATGAATTCTAGCAGCGACAAGTGCATCCTCAACGAGCAGCCGATTCGGGGGTGCAACTCCCTTTAAGGTACAAGTTAAATTTGATATTACTTTATTTGAAGGAAATATCGATGCAGATGCCCTGGATAATTGGTTGAATGTTCTAGAAGGGTATTTCTTTGTCCACAATTTTTTCGATAAGGAAAATATCACCTTTGCGCTCCTTAAGGTAGTCCCCCATGTCCCAAATTGGTGGGGTACTTATTGTGAGAAAAACTCAATAGACGATTCTGGAATGTTTGAAACAAATCCCACTTGGGCCTCTTTCATAGATGTCATCAGGGAACAGTATTACCCTGTGGGAAACTATGATGATTAGTACACAAAATGGACCATTCTACGTCAAGAAAGGGACCAGATGGTGTCGGAGTACACCAACAACTTCCATACATTGTGCACAAAGTTGGGTATCAAGGAATCCGAGCGGCACCTAATTCTAAAATATCACAGCGGTCTACATCAGTACATTCAAACTAAGATGGAATTCCTCGACATCTCTTCACTTGGATCCTCCTATTGGTGTGTTGTCAAAATCGAGGAGAAATTTCGACAAAAGAACAAGCGAGACTCTAGACCTATGAATCCACCACATAAGCAAGGCAAGGGAAACCCTAGCCCATAGAACACAGGAAAAGGAAAGGACAACTAGTCCCCACCACAAGCAAAGAAGGGGGATAGAAAGACAAAGAAGGACACCGAGAAGTGGTGTGAATTTTATAAAATCCCTTGGGACGACACTGATGAATGTCGCTCAAAGCAGTCATTGGTGGCTGAGATCAAGTCTTCAGAATCAAATACTGATTCTGATTCCAAACCCAATGCCACAGCTGCAAACAATGGGAAGCAGATCATTGATGTAGATCCCACTGCCACTGTTGCTACTGCACAGATTCAGCTAGAGGAGCCTGAAGAGTTAGAGGTAGAGGAGCGCCTCTTCCACTCACAGATGTGGGTGAAGGGAATCCCACTACATTTTTTTTTGAAAATGGCAGCCAAAAGAACCTCATCTCACTAGAAGTTGTCAAGAGATTGGAGCTTCCGACAACACCACACCCGCAACCATACAACATAAGTTGGATAAGCTAAGGTCAAGGTATCTGCATTACTCAGCAATGCCTCCTACCATATGGCTTCAAGCCTTTCAAAGATGAGGTATTGTGTGATGTGGCCCCACTTGAAGTCTGTGATGCTCTTTTAGGGCAACCATATATGTGGAAGCGTCATGCTGTATATGAGTCGTGAGCTTGCAGTGTCATTGTCACTTTGGGAGGACAAATTTATCGGATCCCAGAGACAGTTGCACCTACCATAGTCTCCCAGGGTAGGAAGATAAGCTCCCACATCAGGAAATTATTCCTCCTCACAATTGCATCTGAAGGAGAACATAATATCATAGAGACGTCCACACCCTCTGCACAGGGTGTCTCTGCTCATCAGACACAAGAAGAAAACAGATTCATCATTTCCTCATCTATCTGAGTACCTCTACAATGCAAGGCCATGCATTCAAGGTGTTCCTCCAAAAAAAATCATCCACACAACAATTACATCCCTCTCGGGATGCCAAAGAAAAGTATCCCCTTCACTTCAACAAATGTCGTACTAGGAGATCAACTCAACACACAGTTCGAGATATGATACAGGATTCGATGCAGTGGAGACCATTGCTTCCTAAGGAGGGAGGATTGATCCAGATGGATATCGGTGGCCACCCAGCTATTCTACTAACTCAAAATAATTGTCCATTGTGGCAGTTTCCTAGTTATTTTTCTACGGTTTTTCAGGTCCCAAACTTTCGGGGTTGTTTTGAGGCCCTAAACGACGTTTTTTGGCGATTCGGGGGCCAAATGGTTATTATAGGAAAATTTTTCATTAACATACATTTGGCTGATCAAAATTTGTAAATATTAGATATACCTTTCCAATGAGCTATTGAACGCTCAAATAAGAGATCGTATGCAAAAGTTATGACCCCGAGAAGTTGACTGTTCAACTTACCACCTTGGGGCCGCATAATTTATGACAGTTCATCTTCTAGGGTTAAATTTTGGACTGATGGGGTTCTCACCATCATTCTTATTATAAATAGGCCCCTTTGGCCTCCTTTTGTATTCAGCTTGGCACGAATGAGCATAGTAGCCACATCTCTTCTCAGAGATAGCTACCACCATTCTAGCAATTGTATTATAGTCTGTTCTATTTCCGCAATTTAATAGAATATGTGTTTATTGTATCTCTGTTATCTTTGCAAAATATCTGTGTTTATGATGATATCTCTATTATTTAATTTTGTTTCCACATAAATCCAGATCACTTGTACTAACCTTGAAGACTCCCAAGGATATGTTTGGTGCAATACGAAAATGACCTTGAGAACTCAACTCAAGGATGTGAAGATGCAAATGTCAGAAAACATTCAATGTTACTTCACAAGGATATATCAGCTCAAGAATCCATTGAAGACAATACCAAAGAATCAGAAGCATAGATTACAACTTTGAATGGTATTCCAAGTTCAGTCAAGGGAGTTGTTCTAGAAGGAATATCACATATGAAGGAATGCACGTAAGAGGAAGCTTGATTGATGGAAAAAGAAGAAGAGATCGACAAATATGAAAATAAAGCCTTAACAACTCATGTTAAGAAGAGAAAGAACAAGAAGGAATAACATTACCGCAAATAATAGAAGGACATCTCACAACTCAGATGTTCAGTTGTGACGAGAAGGACACGTTGTGAAAGAATGTTTTAAGAAGAAAGAATGGAAGGATGATTTGATCAAGAAGTACCAGTTGATCTTATAGAGTGATGTTTGGTTATGATTTCGAGACATGAATGGAATTTTTTTAAAGTCTTCCAAGAAGATCTACAATATCAGGTATACAACAGATCGAAGTATCAAAAGATACAAAGCAAGGTTCGTGGTTTCTATCAGAAAGAGAGATTCAATTATGGAAATCCATTGCTCTAGGGGATAGCCACACCTCTTCAGTAGTGGATATTACACTAAACGGTTGTTGTAATCAAAGTAGTAGAACAGATCAGGCAACCTACAAGGTTTGACACTCTCTACAGAGAATCACCTATGCACATAAGTATTTGTACAAGATTAATAGGCACCCATGGGATAACACATAGAGTTGAATGAGGAGCTTGAGGCAACTAGAGTGATGGATATCCCAACCTTTACTACAAGGTTGAATATAGAATCCTACAAAGGATGAGAATCTCATAGATGGGTGCAAGAGAAAACTTGCAACAAATTTCGAGATGGAGGATCTTGATATCTAGTGACCTTGAAAGGTGACATAGATGGATACAGACAAGATTAGTAGCAGAGGAGGATACTTGTCACTCCAATGTCTTGATTCTAAGAATACAAGATGCAGAGGGAGGATTGTGCTCCACCTCATAGGGAGTGACTACGGTAGATTTCAAAGTTTGAGAATCTTGACATGATTTTTGGGACTAGAGGAACGGTGAAATCAAAGGATATTTTCCTTATCCAAGTAAAATATGTGAAGCAAATGGTGTGGTACCTAAATGGTACTGCATAGATATGATGACTAGGTTGGTAGTGATACAAACAGAAAGATCACTCCAACATGTTACAGAAAAGCGGATGAATGTTTCTCTCATTGCAACCAAGGATGAATATATTGTAGCTGAGAAGAAAGCAAGGGAAGATTCCTCAAGTGATGAATAATATGATCCAGAAGAAATCTACCGATGAAGATGAATATTATAATCTTATCCATTTCATCATTAGATAAGAATGGATGCACAGATTCAACACCAATACATAATTCTATGTGATCTGTGGTGTAATAATACTTGATCAGTATTTCCAATCATAAGCAAGATAGGAGCAAATCATCAGAATCAGACGATGAAGTTGAACACATTGAAAAAGACTCCAATAATTCAAGAAGATAGAGATCAAGATGGAGTCTACAAAACAAACAAAGATAAGCATATGAATTGTCATTTCATATATATCTAGTTGTTTAGTTATGTACATAGATATGTTCCTAGATTTAGGAAGTATATTATGCATGTTAGATTGTTTTGCATTTATGAACAATTTACTACTAATATGCATAAGATGGGTAACTGGCTTATGGTGATGTACATCATTCCATTGCTACTTATCTAGAATGAAACCTCTTTGCTGACATAATTTCTTGGTAGATATGGAAGGAAACTAAAAAGTTATTGTATGTATATGAGATATGGATGAATGTTGTATTAGCTGAAATAATTGCATAATTATATAGCACATATCTTTATGCATAAGAATTTGTCATTATGAATATGTAATGAAATGTTTCTAATCATACAGTTGTATTTGACTTGTAGGAAGGATTATATGCAATCACCTACAACAGAAGAAATGATGAAGTTATGGATGTACGATGAAATTGCGGATGTACGATGCAATTGTAGATGCACAAAAGAATAATTATGCAAGTTGCGGATGTACGATGCAGTTGTATATGCACAAAAGAAGAATGATGCAAGTTGCGAATCTACGATGAAGTTGCGGATGTATGATGAATTTGCAAATGTACGATGAAATTGTAGATGCACAAAAGAAGAATGATGCAAGTTGTGGATGTATGATGCAGTCACAGATGTACAAGAGGAGAATGATAAATAACCAGTTGCAAAAGGGAGTTGTAAAGCTCAAATATGTTCTTACAAAGGAACATGTGTCTGATATGTTGATTAAACCTCTGTCTCGAGTGAAGTTTGAGTACTTATGTGAAAAGCTTGGTGTGGTTCGAAAGGACCTTCCTCGAAAGGGGGAGCAGTGATGATGATGTTCAAGTGGGATTGTATCATCCTTGGGCATTAGTCCTAAATTGATACATGGAAATTTGTCTCTGTGATGTGGTCGGGATTGTATCATCCCTGGACATTAGTCCTAAAGTGATTCGCAGACTTTTGTCTTTGTGATGTGGTTGGGATTGTATCATACCTGGACATTATTCCTAAAGTGATCCGCAAACTTTTGTCTCCATGATGTGGCTAGGATTGTATCATCTATGTACATTAGTGCTAAAGTGAACCACATAATTTTTTCTATGTGATGTGGTTGGGATTGTATCATCCCTAGACATTACTCCTAAAGTGATCCTCATACTTTTTTCTCAGTGATATGGTTAGAATTGCATCATCCTTGGACTTATGTCCTAAAGTGAGAGGGATTGATCATCCTGTAATTGGAGCATGTGTGTTGCAGGTTATGATGTCGCAGATGATGTTTTAGTATTTATATACTAATGTTGCAAATGATGTTTCAATATTTACATACTGATGTTGCAGATGATGTTTCAGTATTTATAGAATGATGTTGCAGATGATGTTTCAGTATTTATATATTGATGTTGCAGATGATGTTTTAGTATTTACATACTGATGTTCCAGATGATGTTTCAGTATTTATATACTGATGTTGCAGATTATGTTCTAGTATTCACATACCGATGTGGCAGAAGAAGTTTCAGTATTTACATACTGATGTTACAGATTATGATGATGTTTCATATGTTGAAGAGGATGATCCAGTACTCATAAAAGATGATTCGGTATCCACATACCAATGTTGCAGAAGATGATCCAATACACACAAAAGATGATTCAATATCCACATACTAATGTTGCAGAAGATGATTCAGTACACACAGACGACGATTTAGTATCCACATACCGATGTTGTAGAAGATGATCCAATACACACAAGAGATGATTTAGTATCCACATATTGGTGTTGCAGAAGATGATCCAATACTCATAGAAGATGATTCAGTATTTACATATTGAGGTTGTAGTAGATGATCTAGTATTCTCATACTGATATTGATGATGAAGATGCATGATGTTGGTCCAAAACTTCTTATGACATATAGAGATTCACTTGTCAGTTGTACAGTTATGATGATGGTTGTTGTTAATGTAGAATACCTTCCTAATTAAGAGAGAGTGTTAAAGTATTGTGACTTTAGAAGATATTCTATTCTAATTTTATTGTATCCTCCTTCGAAGATGTTATTCCTCCATTTGGAGATGTTCTTGATGTAATTGGTCATGTAAACGTCATGAGGTAAAACCTTAGTTGTAAGTTGGGGAAATAGTACCCACAAAAATAATATATAAATGTATTTTTTGTCTTCTTAGGTAGGTCGGCCCTAATTAGAAAACCTGACCAACCTAGTTAGTTAGTTGAGTCACTCACCTGATGAATATAAATAGGTGAGGCGCCTCTCTCATTCATACACACCTTACACTCAATTATTGCGCTGGAGAGAGAGAGAGAGAGAGAGATAGAGAGAGAGAGAGAGAGTATACTGTGGAAGAGGAGAAAATATTCTTGTTGTTGGGGTTTTACACTATACTTGGTTGAATTCTATACAGAGGAATTTTTGCGGGGTTTTCTCCATTTTGGTTTCCCTAAGGAAAATATGTGTGTTCTTGTGTGTGGTTGTGCTTGTCTTTCTTTCAGTGATATTTTTCTTATGGTTATGATGATGCTCAAAGTTCTTAGATATTGTATAACCATTACAAATATAAAATCTAAGATTCCTTATAGAATGCGAACTTCAGAGTTGGTAGAATTGAAGATGCAACCACAAGAACTAATGGATAAAAAATATGTCAGGACTAGTGTGTCTCCTTGGGGAGAATCAATGTTATTTGTTAAAAAGAAAGGTGGTACCTTGAGGCTATGTATTGATTATGGGAAGCTAAATAAGGTAAAAAACAAGAACAATTACCCATTACCAAGAATTGATGATTTGTTTGACAAAATGAGAGAAGCTAAATTGTTTTCGAAGATTTATTTAAGGTCAGGATGTCACCAAGTAAGGATAAAGGAAGAAGATATCCATAAGATGGTATTGTGAACAAGATAAGGTCATTACGAATTCATAGTGGTTCCATTTGGTCTCACCAATGCACCTGCTACATTCATTTGCCTCATGAATAACTCCTTCAACAAATAGTTGGACACGTTTGTGTTGGTATTCTTGGATGATATTCTTGTGTACTCCAGGAATGAAGAAGAGCACGCAGAGCACTTGAGAAGGGTGCTACAGATTCTTCAAGAGAAGAAATTGCATGCCAAGTTGAGAAAGTGTAATGTTTATCAATATCGAGTACAATATTTGGGCCACATTATTTCAAAGGAAGGAATCACAATGGATCTCGGCAAGATTGAAGCAATAATGAATTGTCCTACCCCAAAAATGTTTTCTAGATGTTTGATCTTTTATAGGTCTTGCAGGTTACTACATAAGTTTTATTGAAGTATTTTCTAGAATCTCCTATCCAATTACAACACTACAAAGGAGAAAAGTTAAATTTGTATGGTTTGAAAAATGTGAACAAAGCTTCCAACAGTTGAAGCATTTTCTTACTCACGCCCCTATTCTAAAAATTGTTGGATCGAGTAGGGAATTCGTGGTGTGTATGGACACATGTATTGAAGGGTTAGTTGGTGTTCTTATGCAAGATGAGTTTGTAATATGTTACAAGTCTTGGAAATTGAAAGACCATGAAATAAATTACGCCATCCACGATTTGGAGTTATCTGCCATAGCACATTCACTCAATATGTGTAGACACTATCTGTTAGGTAGAAAGTTCAAGCTCAGGACATACCATATGAGTCTAAAATACTTATTTGATCAACCCCACTTAAATTCCAGGCAATCTAGATGGTTAGATTTCTTGTACGAATTTTATTTTGAAATAAAGCATGTGAAAGATAAGGAGAATAAGGCTATCGATGTCCTCAGCAGGAAATTTTACACAACAATATTGAGTATATGTGAATTAGACTTGAACACAAGGATTCTTGAAGAGAAAAGAAAGGAAGAAACCTACCTTCAAGTGAAGGATAAGTTGCACCAAGGAGGGCCTGATACGGAAGACAGTAGTCTTCTCAGAGATGACGGTAGTCTTGTGTGCCGAAACTGGATATACCTTCCAAATTACACTAACTTGAAGAAAATGATAATGGATGAGATTCATCAAAATTCATACTATGGAAATTTAGTATATTAGAAGACTATAACAGTCACAAGAAAGCAGTAATTTTGGCACGACATGAAGAAAGATATAGAAAAATATATATCTAGACGACAACAGTTCTAACAAGTCAAAGAAACACACTAACATCCAGCAGGGTTATTTCATTCTTTTCCCATCCCAGAATGGAAGTGGGAATTAGTTTCTATGTATTTTATAACATGATTGCCAAGAACAATGAGATAGCATGATGCAATCATGGTAGTGGTGGACAAGTTGTCTAAAGTAGCTGATTTTGTTACAGTTAAGTCTACTCACAAAGCAATTGACATAGTAGGTATATTCATGAGAGAAATATATAGATTTCATTGATTACCCAAGGCCATAATTTTAGACAGAGATGCCAAATTCACATGCAATTTTTGGAAAGGTTTCTTTTAGGAATTAGGAAGTCATCTAAGCTGTAGTACACATATCATTCTTAGACAGATGGCCAAACTGAAAGGGTGAACCAATTTCTCGAAGATATGTTAAGTATGTATGTCATAGACAAGCGATCTAAGTGGGAGAATTATCTACACATGGTAGAATTTACATACAACAATGATTGTAAAGAAACCATATGGATGAGTCCCTTTGAGGCCTTATATGGTAAAGAATGAAAAACTCTCATAAGTTGGGATAATTCAGTCAGTAGAGTAGTGCCTTGGGCCAGAGATGCTTCAAGAAATGGAGAAGGAAATTTTTAAGATAAGGCATAATTTGAAGGAAGCACAAGACATGCAGATTTGAAGAAAGTGCATAAATAATTTCAAGTTGGGGATCATGTGTACTTGAGAGTTAAACCCAAGAAAAGTTTCCTAAAATTGGGGAGTTGTGCAAAGTTGGAACCTAGATATTATGGACCATCTGAAATCCTTGATAGGATAGGACTAGTGACATATAGGATTGTATTCATGGCTAGCATGAGAGTGCAAAAAAAATTTCATGTTTCTTTGCTTAAGAAATATGTGCATGATTCTAATCACGTGATTGGTTGGAATGTGGTTCAAGTGGAATTTGAGCGAGAGTTCCAAGCGGAACCCATGTGCATCCTTGATAGAAAGAAAAATTTCTCTGGAAATGTGCCATTAATCAGGTGAAGGTGTAGTGGAAGCACCTTGGACCATATGAGGCTACTTGGGAGATAGAGGATGCCCTGAAGGAGGCACACCCATTTTTGTTCAAGTTTTGAGAACACTAAGGATGGTGTGGTTTTAAGGGGGTGGGGTTGTAATGTCCCCATTTTGACCTCTACTATAAATATTGGCTTGTAATGAAAATGTTGTATGTATGTGATGTATAATTCATTGCAAGGATCTCAAGGCCAAGGCCCCACTAGAAAAAGATCAGTTTATAGAGGCAAGTATTATATAATTTGAAGCCATGGCAGATGTAAATATGTAAATATTTATATAATGAAAATAAAATGTTTAAGGTTGGTTATGGAGGCAACGTGAATGAGGAACTATGATGCCCACTAGGTAGAGGTGAGAGGGTTGTGGGATTCCAATCCAACATTGCTAAATGTCACTTTGAGAACCCTTATGTCATAAATGGCAAGTAGCTTCCCAAGTACACTTCCTTAACTATTCTTAAATGTTGATGTGAGAGGGTAGCTGAAGAATCAACTCATAAGTTTAAGGAAGCCTGCAAGAATAGTGTTGTGATTGATAAGACAGGTTATGTGTTAGATTAATTTACCCGAAAGTTACGTCTCTCATGGATTTTCATTCCTGCATCATCCCCATGCAAGGTAGGTAAGACCGAGGGGAAATTGACATCCTGGAAGCCACATTTGAATGAAATCTTAGCACATGAAATAAAATAGAGCATGCCTAACATAGTTGAAGGGAGTCACATGCATGATTTGGATAGTCATGGAAGAAAACAGGTTGAGAGTTTTGGTGAACAATCTGGAAATTAGGTCATGTGGTTGAACCCACCACAGTATGGAAGTGCAAAGAAAGAAGAATAAAAAATGAGGGAGAGACTAGGGGAAGAAGGTCTTTACAAACCCAGTGAAGTTGATAATCTCTGAGAGTTAGCAGCTGGAACCTTTCTATTCCCACCTTGAATAGCACTTGAGGGAAGGGGTTCCTAAGGGACTATGCAGCAATGAAGGGGACCTATTATGTTGGGTGTGGTAGGTATTGTGTGAATGGATAGATGAACTAAGTGAGATTCATGTATCTTTGTGGTTAATATCACTGGATTATCATTACCTTCTCTTGACTCCCTGCATGCTTGATAAACCCATTAGGATACTGGCTTATAATGAGTGACTGAGGCCTTGGTTGAAAGTGAGTATGTCTAGTTCCTCCCTAGTGGATATCACAGCCCTTCTCGAGGGTGGTATTTGAGCAATGAAAGAATATAGGCTAATCATAGACCTACAGTTGGGTGGAACATTGCACTCACCTAGCAAGTTGTTGAACAACTCCATTGGAAGGATAAGTATTTCTTTGATGTTTGAATGTTCCATTATTGTCCAGGAATTCTTAACTTGTGTATACGATTAATGGATGATTGTGATGATTTATATGGTTAAATGCATAATGAAAGAGTTTTTAATAGTTGTGAATCAAGTTATTTATGTGCATAGTTATGTTCTATTTGATTATATGTGCAAGAAGATTGGATGGACCCTTAGAGTTTGAATTGCTTAAGACAGTAGTTGTTTATGGTTGTAACCAGAGTCATCCTTGTACTTGATTTATGCTATGTTATGACTATGTTAAAGGATTGTTTTTATAAATCCATTTCATTGCTAGATAGCTGAATGCTTGTTGTGCATCGTTAGTTTCATTTCCCTAAATTATGAACCCTAGATAATTGTGTCGAGAAGGGAAGAAGCTTGTATTCACATCATAATCCCATAGGGGATCGATTCATATATATAATGAGGGGATTCATATACAATAAGGACAAATTTACATGGTTGAAATATCCCAAGGAAGGACGGTTGTCGTCGAAGTTTGATGGCCGAACGGTTGGGTTAATGCAAAATCCTAAGATTGAAAATATTGGGAAAATTTACTAAGTGACTATCTGTGAATATCTGAGCAATCTCGATTGTAGATCGTTGGTCAGAATAAATCCAAGTCGTTGACGAGGTGACAATATTGCGGTGTCAACATCATAGTCAATGTATAAATTATGAAGAACGTGTGGTGAATGTCGACTTCCGACTTTCAACACCAGTAACATCGAATTTGGAACATCGGGATAGTTTCAATTGGAAGCTTCTACGTAGTGACGACTTCTGACTGTCAACGCTAGAAGCATTGGAGTTGGGAAGTCGGGGGTGTTTTGTGGAAGAGTTGTTCATCGTGCTAAATTTCAACTCTCGATTGTATGGATGTCGAAACGATTGGACTCGGAAGTGAAAATCCAGATCGGCCTGAAAATTTTAGGGAATATGATAAAGTCGTCAAAATGATTAACAACCATTGGATATCGATAGTTAAATTGTCGGGACTGCATCAAGGCCATCGGATTTGGCCATTGGGCCAATTTAAGTAGTGGGTATCGATTATAAATTTTATAAGGATCCAATTAAGTGAGATTAAGGTCGCCCAATGATCCATTTAGTCAAATAAAAATGTATCAAAAGGTATTACAGGAAAGAAAAATCCTATTTTCTCATTCCAAGAAGTCTCTAATCCCCTCAAGAGGTTGTCGAGGTGATCGAATGCATGCCACTGTAGATCTTTTCAACTTAGTGTCCATGTTCTCCCAAAATGTAGTCCACAAAGGCACTAAGAAATATGGTATCCCTATCTATGATGATGCTCCTTTTTATTCCAAAGTGCACTTGGACCTTTTTAAGGAACAAGTTTGTCGCATATTGTCCCTTAATGGTATTTGTAGAAAACATGTCTTACGAAAACTACCCACTGCCACAAAAATATGGTCACATCCCTTCCTTCTTCTTAGTAAACCACCTACAAAATACATGAAGATTCTTTACCATGGTCTAGTAGGTATAGGTAATGGAATGTATAATCCTTTATTTCTATTACTATGCTTGTTGGTACAATAAAGTATGCATCATCTAATAAACCAGGGTAGATCTTCTTGCATTCTAGGCCAATATAAATACCTTGGTAAGTTTCCATTTGTCTTATGAACACCAAAATTTCCTACAACTTTGGAGGTGCGACTCTCTCTAATAAGTTGCAATAATTCACCTTTAGGAGCACAAAGCTTGTCTACATTGTAGAGAAACACATCCTACAGATGATAGTTAACCTTACTTTCACCTTCCTCTACACGAACCACACATGAACTTGGCCTTGCACCTGCTAAAAAACTTCTATGAGTTCATCATCTTCTATGTATGCCAAGTTTGTATGCATAGTTGATGAGAGGCTCCATTTGCATAAGAGTTCCCAAATCTATGATCTCGAATGTGGGTGGATTTGAAAGCATCGATGTCAACTTATTAGTGTTTCCCATTTCATATTTTATTATTAGATTATTGTTTTATAAAATCCACATCTAGTTGTAGTGTTTAGTTTGTTGGATTTTAATCTAAGTGTGCAAATATCATGGTCCTTGGTGATTAGAGTGGATGATGTTCTCCTTTCTCACTGGATAGTGCTTCTATTTCTTAATATCTTGAATCAAAGGATAGAGTTCCCTATCATATGTAGGGTTGGTTAGGAGTGTAACATACAAAATATATAAATATTAAGTGACAATAGTCATAAATAATAATAATGATAATACATACTCATTAATTATTTAAGGGACACATCCTTTCATCGATGGTCACCATGTGCACCCTAGGTTATCTATATGATTGACACACTCTCTTTGTAAATATGATCTTATCTCATACTCAAATATTCTTACTCAATTATTATGTTATCCGGATGGATTTCTTTATAATATTCCAAGTATTTTGGATGCAAGGAGTCTAAAATGGGTATTAGAGAAAGTCTAATC
Source organism: Pseudotsuga menziesii (assembly GCA_001517045.1). NCBI lineage: Eukaryota > Viridiplantae > Streptophyta > Pinopsida > Pinales > Pinaceae > Pseudotsuga > Pseudotsuga menziesii. The sequence continues at coordinate 171,838 of LPNX010015796.1, read as the reverse complement.
CATCCTTTAGCCATAATTTTTAGACCTTTTATAATCAATTTTAAAGTTTATCTACATTACTATACTTGACCAAAATCGGGCCTTTGGTCCTCTTCCACATTTCTCCACTTTACTTTATATTCATGCACACTCTAGCTGTCGCACACTTCATCCACCTTCCTTTCTCTGCTCCACGCCACACCTTCCACCACAACCCCATGGTAACTTCTTCCATTCCACTCCTTCCTCCCTCCTCCTTCCAATTCCCACTCTATAATCATTCCCCATTCGCAATCCTCCCTACACATCCCCCAGTCCCATTTGTCTTATGAACACCAAAATTTCCTACAACTTTGGAGGTGTGACTCTCTCTAATAAGTTGCAATAATTCAACTTTAGGAACACAAAGCTTGTCTACATTGTAGAGAAACACATCCTACATATGATAGTCTACCTTACTTTCACCTTCCTTTACATGAACTTGGCCTTGCACCTGCTAAAACACTTCTATGAAGTCATCATCTTCTATGTATGCCATGTTTGTATGCATAATTGATGAGAGGCTCGATTTGCATAAGAGTTCCCAAATCTATGATCTTGTTTGTGGGTGGCTTTGAAATCATCGATGTCAACTTATTAGTGTTTCCCATTTCATATTTTATTATTAGATTTTTTTTTGTAAAATCCACATCTAGTTGTAGTGTTTACTTTGTTGAATTTTAATCTAAGTGTGCAAATATCATGGTCCTTGGTGATTAGAGTGGATGATGTTCTCCTTTCTCACTAGATAGTTCTTCTATTCTTAGTATCTTGAATCAAAGGATAGAGTTTCCTATCATATGTAGGGTTGGTTAGGAGTGTAACATACAAAATATATAAATATTAAGTGAAAATAGTCATAAATAATAATAATGATAATACATATTCATTAATTATTTAAGGGGTGCATCCTTTCATGGATGGTCACCATATGTGCCCTAGGTTATCTATATGATTGGCACACTCTCGTTGTAAATATGATCTTATCTCATACTCATATATTCTTACTCAATTATTATGTTATCCGGATGGATTTCTTTATAATATTCCAAGTATTTTGGATATGAGTAGTCTAAAATGGGTATTAGAGCAAGTCTAATCTAACCTTTAGCCATAATTTTTAGACATTGTATAATCAATTTTAGGGTTTCTCTATGTTACTTTATGTAACATACCCAAATAACCTGCTAAAAATGCATAATTTTATTTCCCTTCTATATTAATTAGGGGTTATAACTTTATCAGAATATCTAATGCAAACAACAATCCCTTCTTCAAGGATTACACCTTTCCACTTTCTGCATTCCACATGCGGATTGCAGGTATCAGAAACTCAACTCCTTTACATATTTATTTTCTCGTTTTCCCGCCTTTCGACCTTCCAGTGCAGATCTCGGAAATCGGAACTCTGCATTCGATGGAATCATTTTCAGCCTTTCTTCCTACCCACCTTCCGCCATGAAAATCGGGAATCAGAAAACCAAAAATTTGATACCTTCATTTAACCACTTTCTACCTTCCACCTTTTTCCCCTCTATTGCGGAACTCGAAAGTCAGAAAACCAAATTTTCCTCAGAGCTTTCGAATCTTTTCCACTTTCCTCCTTTCTCCCTTCCGCACCGTCGATCTTGCGGGTTCAATCTCAACCTTCGAACTTGTCTTCTGATTCTCTACCTCCCACTACGGATTTTGGAAATCAGCACACCAACTTTTTTCCTTAGCCTTTTTCTGTTCTGACTCTTTTTGTCTGCTACCCTCCACATCCGACTTTAGGAATCCTAAAAAACAATTAATTAGTTTTAATTACAAAGGCACACTTTGATTCTTTTATCCAGGTATCTACCCTCTCTGATCATAAGAAAGATGCAGAGGAAAGTACAAGACCTATACATATGCAAGGTGCGGGGTGACAGTAAACTCTACTTGAATCTTCAACAAGTATTCAACCCATTCAGTATAAGCAAACACAAGGAAAAGTTTAAGAATAATCCAAAGAATGCTTATAAATATTATACGTGAACTCCATTAACTTGGGGTGGTTCAACCCAAAACAAAGATCTAGTCCTCCCACAGGAAACTAATACACTGGGTGTTAAATCTAAGAAAAACATATGCCACGCACATAACTCTTTCAAGATTCATTGTGACATCAATAAGCAACCCAAAATGACCAAAACAAGTCATTCAAACATACCAGTAGTTTCCAATTCCATAAACTAAATCAAACCTACCATTTATAGTGGATTGAAAGGAAAAGTAGGTGCATTCCAAGCAGTCATAATCATTCCCAACAGACCAAGAGTACTTCTCCTAGAATAATGACAAAACCCAATGCAGTGCATCAACATAGTAGGTGTAACATACCAGTAATACACTACATAACCAAAGCAGACAATATCATGATAGTACACACTTGTTCACTAGACCATACTTTCATCAACGACAATATAATCCTGCTTAATAGCTAAACTCTAAATCTTGTAGACCTACAACGATAAGCTTTGAGTTGTAGAGAGAATTAACCCTTGTAGTGTTCAATTCAACGAAGGTTACAGAAGGTTTAAAGGATGTGTATCTTCGATATATTCATGGCTAAGATTGATAGATCTACAGCTAAGAGTAACTCCACTGAATGAAACTAAGACCTAAGATAAGCACCGAGAACCAAGGGTGGTCATGGATAAAACACCTTTTATGATCAACGACATAGATAGGTCTCAAGGAAGATCAACGGTTCTGAGCCATTTCGCAAGGAGAACTAGCACAGATAAAGAAAAACTTGTGGTGCGCGATAGGAAACATGCATAAATTACGTGTCCCCTCCCCATTGGATATTGTGCTCGAATATTGGAGGTGAGAGAGTCACTTTATAAAGCGTGATGGTTTAAAAGAGCACACATACTTCAACGGTCAGGATTTGGGCGAAGAAAGATCAGCGGTTATGAGTTATTCCAATGACTCAACTAGCACAAATTAATAAACTCTTGGTGTGCACGATATTTTTATAAAATCCGCATTATGGTATTTGGGGTCCACCGTCGATCAATATCTGATGGTCCTCAAGGATTCCTCCAATCTAACTAGAAGGTGAGTTAACCACGGAGATGGGAGCAGAATTTTAATGCAATTTAGTTCATCACATACTTGAATTTCACTCTTTGTTGAGCGTTAGAGGTACCATAGGCCAGGTTGGTTAAACTTAGTGGTTTGGCTAGATATAGAACCGGATAAAATGTAAGACAGTCGATCTAGAGGCCTCATACCGAGGGGCATGGAATCAACTCGTTTCAACAGTACTTTCATCAGTGAATCCAAGGCATTCTCACATCATTGCAGCAATATGGAAAGATGCATTCATGCCTCTATAAACACACCCTAAGCTCATAAATTAGAGGAAAACATGCAATATGCTGGTGACTCTTTACAAAAACTATTACACCATTTGAGTTACCGTTTTCCTCAATACAGGGCACAATCATTTAAAACGGAGGGTGTGATTAACAATTTCATAATCATCATTTCCATTAGTGAAATTGAAAACCCTAACTTTCATTTCCTTGACATTGGAACACAGATATACATGAAACAACATACCTTGAGTTCAGAAGAATAGCAGGAACAGAACCTCAGTAAGGAAACCGGTTTGTAAAAGAGCCGCAATGAAAAGGGAACAACTGCGTTCCACCCAGCCATAGATTAGGCATAGATCACTCTGTCCTCAATAACCCCTGAGCTAAACTATGCATGCGAGAGTGGTGATAGTTAAACTCAGTACAGTTCTCCAGTGAGAAATCCATTTCCTAACACAGAGTACTCACACATCAAGTATTCCTAGTTCCAACATACTCAGTGGAATCCTACCTCCTAGCATATGCTTCCTTATTTATGGTTTTTGCTTTTCCTAGGTCTTTTGCGGCTGACATCCAATTCCCCCCAATAATTTTCATTTCCATTGCATTCTTCATTCCCAGGGTGGGTCTAGCACGATACTGACATTCCTACGCCTGGTGTAACCTCCCTACAAGCGACTACTCACGTCCTGCACTCTCACATGCATCATTTCCTCATTCAACATGATTGTCCCTATCATTCGGATTTTTATTGTACGCATAATGTTTCAGTTACATTTGTACTCCAAGGACCGATTGGAATATTCCAAGTCCGCCAATCACATTACAAAAATAAGATAGTCTTTTTCAAAAAATATTACAAATAAATTTTATTACTTGGGGGATATTACATCCTTTCCCCCTTATTGTAACACTATCCACAGTGTTCTCATTCAGCTTCCATAGTTCCTGAGAATAGACGTGGGTACTTCTTTCGCAGGACATCCTCTAATTCCCAGGTCTCATCCTCTGGGATAAAGTGCTTCCATTGCACTTTAACCCGGGCGACGATTTGGTTTCGAAGCACAATTTCTTTCTTGTCCATAATGCGCACAGGTTCCACCTGAAATTCTCCCTCTAGTTCCACATGTACCACATTCCAATCAATGATGTGAGTGGATTCATATACATATTTCTTCAGTAATGAAACATGAAAAACATTATAAATTCTTAAGTGTGGAAGATAAATATTGTATGCCATGGGTCAAATCCTTTCCAAGACTTGAAAGGGTCCATAGAACCGTGGTGCTAATTTGGTGCAACTTCCCTGTTTTAGGGAGATATTTTTGGGCTTGACTCGGAGGTAAACATGGTCTTTGACCGAAAAATCTTTATGTTGTCTTTTTAAGTCAACATAACTCTTTTGGTGTTCCTGCGCTATCTTCAAATTCTTTTGTATTTCCTGAACAGTTGTTTGCATGTCTTGCAACATTTCAGGTCCTATCGTCAAACGATCCACAGGGATATCCCAACTAACAGGGGTAGTACACTTCCTTCCATACATGATTTCAAATGGGCCCATATTGGTAGAGGCCTGGTAGCCATTATTGTATGCAAAATATGCCAGACTCCATTTAGTCTTCCCACTTACTGGGTCTTTCCATGACATACATCCTTAACATGTCCTCAAGGACTTGGTTTGTTCATTATGTTTTTCCATCTGTTTCAGGGTGATAGCTAATGCTGAAGTTTATCTTGGTTTCAAACTATGCAAAAATGACTTCCACAAGTTTGATGTAAACTTGACATCTCGGTAATAAATTACCATCTTTGGCACTCCATGAAATCAAAATATCCCCTTCGGAAATATTTATGCAACATTGACAGCCTTATAAGTTGATTTAACATGTATAAAATGAGCAAACTTGCTTAATTTATCAACTACAACCATAATTGAATCATGTTGTTTTTGAGTCAAAGGAAAACCCGTGATAAAATCCAAAGATATTACCTCCCATTTCCATTCAGGAATTGGCAAGGGTTGTAACAAACTTGTTGGATGTTGATGTTCAGCCTTCACCTGTTGACATTCCAAACATTTAGACAGGTAATCAACTAGATATGCCTTCAAATTGGGCCAAAAGAATTGCTTTCTGAGGACGGTTATCATCTTTTGGTAGCCAGGGTGTCCTGCATAAGGAGGTTTGTGCACTTCATTCAAAATAAACAATTTTAGATCTACAACGTTAGGCATGTATATTCTTCCTTTAAACCAAATTAATCCCTTCTAGTCTACATTGAATTCTGTCCCATTCAAGTTTACCTATTGTTTCATCAATTTGTTCAGTAAATTTCCATATTCAACATCATGGATGCTAGCTATTTTTATTCTACTCAACAGGTCACCTTTTGGTTGACTCATGGTGATCCCATACACTTCGTGAGTTCTTCAGCTAACTACATTAACCACTTTATTTTCCTTACCTTTGATATGATTCACATCAATGTCAAATTCACTTAAGAAGGTCGTCCACCGTGTGTGTCTGGCATTGAGTCTAGGATGAGTGAACAGATGCTTTATGTAGGTGTTATCTGCCAATAAAAGGAACTTTTTCCCTAACAGCTAGTGGCGCCACATCTTCAGCGCATGCACTACTACTGCCAATTCTAGATCATGCATTGCATAATTTCATTCATGATCCTTCAACTTATGAGATTCGTAACATACCACATTCCCTTATTAAGTTAATACTCCCCCCAATCCCTCCTTGCTAGCATCAGTACATACTGTGTAGTCTTTATAGGGGTCAGCTACCTTCAATATCGAGGCCATGGTTAACAGTCTCTTTAGATTTTCAAAGCTCTCCTGGAACTTAAAAAACATTTCTCCCTTCCTTTGTAAGGAAGTAATAGGATAGGATATCTTTGAGAAACCTTGGATGAACCTTCAGTAGTACCTGGTGAATCCCATGAAATATCGAATGTCAGCAACATCCTTAGGCACAGGCCATTCCAAAATTTCCTTGATCTTTTGCGGATCTACTGCAATCCCTTTTCCAGAGATGACATGTCCTAAGTACTAAATTTATTTCTTGAAGAATTCACACTTCTTGAAATTAACATACAACTGGTGATCTCTTAGGGTCTGTAGTATGATTCTCAAGTGTTGTTCATGTTCTTCTTCTGTCCTCGAGTAGATTAGGATATCGTCACTAAAAATTAACACAAATTTATCCAAATACTTGTTAAAGATGTTATTCATCATGCACATAAATGTAGCAGGGGCATTGGTCAATACAAAAGGAACTACTATGAGTTGGTAATGCCCATATCGGGTCCTAAAAGCTCTTTTGTTAACATCTTCTTCCTTAATATTGATCTAGTCGTAACTAGACCTAAAATGAAACTTGGAGAATACTTTTTCTCCCCCTACTTGATTGAACAAATCATTTAGCCAAGGCAGAGGATACTTGTTTTTTATGGTCATTTTATTTAATTGTATGTAGTTTGTGCACGGTCTTAAATTCCCATCCTTATTCTTGACAAACAAAATTGGGGCTCCCCAAGGTGACACACTAGGCCTAATATAACCCTTACCCAATAGTTCTTGTAACTAGATTAACTCAGATTAACTAGGCCTGATATAACCCTTATCCAGTAGTTATTGTAACTAGACTAACTAGTATTTCAATTCGGTTAACTCAGGGATACTCATTCGATAAGTCACTTTGGATGCTGGAGCAAACCCATGTACAATTTCAATGGAGAAATATATTTCTCGTTGAGGGGACAGTCCAGGTATCTCCTCTGGGAACACATCCATGAATTCATTTAAAACTGGGTGGCCCCTTACATATGTTATGTTTTCATTAAGGAGTAGGTCATCAACCTTTACTACATAGAGCTTACAGCCCTTCCTCAAACACTTCTTTAATTGCAAGGCATATATCTACCTTAAATAAATGGGCTTACTAAAACCCTTTACCTTCCTAACAATTTTATCTTCAGCCACATAAGTAAAGGTTTTATCGAAGCAATTTAATACTACTTTATTCCTTTCTAACCAAACCATGACAATAATCATATCATACGACCCTAGACGAAAAACATTCAAATTGATCCTAGTTACATGTTCCTGTATTGAAATTTCACAATTAGCAAAAAACTCTGCTACCTTCCTTTTTGCTCCAATGGCCAGTTGGATTGAAGAAGGCCTTGCATACTTTACCTTGGTGAGCTGACAATTCTCCATCATTTTAGGAGTGATGTAACTTAAAGTAACTCCTGGATCAATTAATATAGAGATCCTTTGGATATAAATAGTACCTTCAATCCCCACGATTGCATATTGATGATCTGCTTGTCGATATTCAAGAGTTGCATTAATCCAATGGAAACTTTTTCCAATTTCTCCCAAAGTGGAAGATTCTTGTAGGTCGTGTATAGTCTTGTTGGATTCATTGAGGAGTGGAAAGTTCCTTCGTACATGGGGAACATCACATTCCCAACACTTTGGGGGTTCCCTAGGGCTTCCAACAGTCCCTTTAGGTCCAACGTACACAGTTTTATTTTCCTTACACTGAAACTATCCATCTCTATTGTAGGAATTTCCTTGAGGATTCCTTGACATGTTCCTGAAGGGTGGTCACTAGAAGCCCTTCTTCCATGGGTTAAAATTTTCTTTCTTCTTGTCCTTCTAGGCCTTGGAGAGGTCATTCCTTTGCTTATGTTGCTCAAAGCATAGTCTTTTTTTTCTTAACACTTCATCCAAAGTCTTGGGTTTATCAAATTCAATATGATCTTTGTAGGACTGTGGCAAGTAGCTTAAGAATCGTTGGACTTTTACCTTTTCTTCTTTAATGTACAGAACGAAAAGTAGCATCTCTAGAAATTTATTTATGAGGTCTTCCATGGTCATTTGACTAAGTTTCAATTCATATAATTCCTTGGTCTTCCTTTCACAATAGCTTTCTTATAAATATTGCTTCTTGAATATTTTCTTAAACTCTAACCATTCCAAGTTCTTTTATTTTAATCCATGGGAGATCTTCATGTCCTACCACCAAATGCTGTCCTTTCCCTTCAAATTGTAAACTAACATTTTTACCTTCATGTTGCTGGAGTAGTTGTATATCTAAAAGTACTTCTTAATGTCCAGCAGTCAAGCTTCTACTTCTTCTCCAGTCTTGGATTCCCCATCAAAACTGGTGGGTTTAATTTTCTTCAATTCTCCTTCCAAGTGGTATATTTTTCTCTTCCCGGTTGTCCAGGATTGGTTTCCAGATTTTTGAGTTTCCTGGGAGGAACTGTATTTTCTTTTAGCATTGTCCTCTACTTCTGGGTCCCTCCCTACTTCTGTTGGTCGTTTTTCCCCATTTTTTTTCTCTTGCAAACTTTACAATAGTATCTCATTGAGCTCTTGTTGTTTTTTAATCCCTTTTTAGCCGTTCATTTTCTACTTTGAAGCTCTGCATTTCCACTATCAAATTCTTCATGGTTTCAAGTACATGGTTGTCTTTAGAATGTTGTGGTTCTAGATGTGTTGGGTGAGGTACTAGTGTACCTTCTTCAAGTGGATACTCATGTTCATTTTGTGAGGCCATCGATGTACCCTATTACAGAAAAATTCACGTTTGTATACAAAACATCCCAAACAAAAAAATTTAAGGTTAGAATAAATCCTTTCCATAATGCAGCGGAACTAAATGTTCCCCAGAAGGCGACAAGGTTGAAACCTGTGGCTCTGATACCATATGTAACATACCCAAATAACCTGCTTAAAATGCATACTTTTTTTCTTTTTATACGAATTAGGGGCTATAACTTTATTAGAATATCCACCCTTAAGTTTAAAATGCACAAAAAAATCCCTTCCTCAAGGATTACACCTTTCTGTTTCCGCATTCTGCATGCAGATTACGGGTCTCAGAAACTCAACTCCTTTACATCTTTCTTTTCTCATTTTCCTGACTTCTGACCTTCCATTCCAGATCTTAGAAATTGGAACTCTGCATTTGACAGAATCATTTTCTGCCTTCCACCGCGGAACTCAGAAATCGAGAAATCAACAATTGAATACCTTCATTTAACCACTTTTCCACCTTCTGCCTTCCGCCTCTCCATTGTGGAACTCGGAAGTCAGAAAACCAACTTTTCCTTAGAGCTTTAGGCTCTTTTCCGCTTTCCACCTTCCTCCCTTCCCCACAGTCGATCTTGTGTGGTCAATATCAACTGTCGAACTTGTCTTCTGATTCTCCACCTCTTGCTGCAAATTTCAGAAATCGGCACATCAACTTTTTTCCATAGCCTTTTTCTGTTTTGTCACTTTCCAACTTCCGCCCTCCTCGGTGGACTTTAGGAATGCGGAAACACAATTAATTAATTTTCCTTACAAAGCCACACTTTGATTCTTTTAGCCAGGTATATACCCTCTCTTATCATAAGCAAGATGCAGAGGAAAGTACAAGACCTAAACAGATGCAAGGTGCAAGGTCATTTATGACAGTAAACTCTAATTGAATCTTCAACAAGTAGTCAACCCATTAAGTATAAGAAAACACAAGGAATATTTTAAGAATAATCTAGAGAATTCTTATAAGTATTATACGTGAACTCCATTAACTTGGGATGGTTCAACCCATAACAAAGCTCTAGTCCTCCCACACGAAACTAATACACCGGGTATTAAATCCAGGAAAAACATATGGCACGCATGTAACACTTTGCAGAGTCGTTGTGACACCAATAAGAAACCCAAAATGACCAAAACAATTCATTCAAATAGAGCAAGAGTTTCCAATTCCATAAACTAAATCAAACGTACCAGTTATAGTGGATTGAAAGGCATAGTAGGTGCACTCCAAGCAATCATAACCATTCCCAACATATCAAGAGTACTTCTCCTAGGATAATGACAAAACCCAATGCAGTGCATCAACATAGTAGGTGTAACATACTAGTAATACACTACATAACCAAAGTAGACAAGATCATAAGAGTACACACTCGTTCACCAGACCATACTTTCATCAACGAAGATATAAGTCTGCTTAATAGCTAAACTCTAAATCTCGTAGACCTGCAACAATAGGCTTCGAGTTGTAGAGAGAATTGACCCTCGCAGTGTTCAATTCAATAAAGGTTACAGAAGGTCTAAGGGACGTGTATCTTCGATAGATTCATGGTTGAGATTGACAAATCTACAACTAAGAGCAACTCTACTGAATGAAACTAACTCATGAGATAAGCGTTGAGAACCAGAGGTGATCATGGATAAAACACCTTTATGGTCAACAACAGAGATAGATCTTAGAGAATATCAATGGATATGAGCCATTTTGCGGGGAGAACTAGCATGAACAAAGAAAAACTTGTGGTGTGTGATAGGAAATGTGCGTAAATGACATGTCCCCTACCCATTGGATATCACGCTCGAATATTGGAAGTGAGAGAGTCACTTTATGGAGCGCGATGGTTTAAAAGGGCATGCATACTTCAACGGTCAGGATTTAGGCGAAGAAAGATCAATGGTTGTGAGTTATTTTGTTGATTCAACTAGCATGGATTAATAAAATCTTAGTCTGCACAGGATTTTTATAAAATCCTCCTTATGGTATTTGGGGTCCACCATCGATCTCCTGGCCAAGACAGTCCTCAAGGATTCCACCAATTTAACTAGTAGGTGAGTTAACTGCGGAGATGGGCACAGAATTTTAATGCAATTTAGTCCATCACAGACTTGAAGTTCGCTCTTTGTTGAGTGTTAGAGGGACCGTAGGCCGGGTTGGTTAAACTTAGCGATTCAACTCGATATAGAACCGATTGAAATGTAATACAATCGATCTAGAGGCCTCATACCGAGGGGCCTGACGTTAACCCGTTTACAACAATACTTTCATCAGTGAACCCAAGGCATTCTCACATCATTGCAACAATATGGAAACATACATTCATGCCTCTAAAGACACACCCTTAGCTCATAAATCAGAGGAAAACATACAATATGCTAGTGATTCATGCCTCTACAGACACACCCTAAGCTCATAAATCAGAGGAAAACATGCAATATGCTAGTGACTCTTTACAGAAACTATTACACCGTTTGAGTTACCATTTTCCTCAATATAGGGCATAGTCATTTAAAATGGAGGGTGTGATTAATAGTTTCATAATCATCATTTCCATCAGTGAAATTGAAAACCCTAACTATCATTTGCTTGACATTGGAACATAGATATACACAAAAAAACATACCCTGAGTTCAGAAGAATAGAAGGAACAAAACCTCAGTAAGGAAATCGGTTTGTAAAAGAGCCACAATGAAAAAGGAACAACCATGTTCCACCCAATCGTAGATTAGGCACAAATCACTCCATGCAGAGCTAAACTATGCATGCTCAAAGTGGTGACAGTCAAACTCAGTCCAGTTCTCTAGTGAGAAATCCCACTCCTAACACAGAGTTCTCACACAGCAAGTATTCCTTTCTCCAGCATACTCAGTGGTGTCCCGCCTCCTAGCATATGCTTCCTTATTTATGGTTTTTGTTTTTCCTAGGTCTTTTGTAGCTAACGGCCAATTCCCCCCAAGAATTTTTATTTCCATTACATCCTTCATTCCCTAGGGTGGGTCTAGTGCCATACTGGAATTCCCATGTCTGGTGTAACCTCCCTGAGAGTGACTCCTCACATCCCCCACTGTCGCATGCATAATTTCCTCATTCAACATGGTTGTCCCAATCATTCGGATTTTTATTGTAAGCATAATGTTTCAGTTACATTTTTCCTCCAAGGACCAATTGGCATATTCCAAGTCTTCCAATCACATTACAAAAATAAGATAGTCTTTTTCAAAAAATATTACAAATAAAGTTTATTACTTGGGGGATATTACACTTTACTTGACCAAAATCGGGCCTTTGGTCCTCTTCCACATTTCTCCACCTTACTTCATATCCGCACACACTCTAGCTATCACACATTTCATCCCCCTTCCTTTCTCTGTTCCATGCTACACTTTCCAACATAGTCCCATGATACCTTCTTCCATTCCACTTTGTCCTCCTTCCTCCTTATAATCCCCACTCTACAATCATTCCCCAACCACAATCATCCCTACACATCCCCCAGTCATTCCCTCACACTACTCCCTACCAATTCTCCTCATCTTCCTCTATCCACTCGTCTTGCCTGAAACTACACATGGACCTCTTTATGTTTTGTAGCAGTTCAAACCCATCTCTATTCTCCAAATTGCATCAGTATTGCATTGTTCCTCCTCCTATCTCTTCTCACTGCATACTTTTTGTTCTACTCACTCCTCACTCTAGTTAACACTCATGCCTAACCTCCCTACACTCACACTACACACCCTTCAAGTTGGTCTCCTTTCCACTCCACATTCTTGGGCCCGCTTGTCCTAACTATGGACACCCTCCTAATATCCATACCCATGCCTGCACTCACTATTCTCCTCATCCATTCACTCCATAGCTTCACATGCCTATACACCTATGGCCAAATCCCTCCTGTACACTTTAAACTCCCTCGGCCACACTTGTTACATCTAGGAATCCCTCTAGTAATCCCTAGGCTCCATCTCTCCATCCTACATACCTCACTCTCCTCTTGTCTACTCATTCCACCTCCCACCATTCTTTCCTCTTGGATCTCACTTCCCACCATTCTCTTGCGTGTCCTATCTCTATGCACCAGCAACCAACCACTTGTGTGTTTCACCTCCCCAGACACCTCGTGGAAATCCTCTAGCGCCTCCACCACCGCTATTCTCCACTCCACAGTCTTATCCCTGCTCACGTCATAGTTCCGACCTCCATAGTCTCCACACTCCCATTGCCCCACTCCAACTATCGTCATGGACACTTCGATTTCTCCCTTAAACTCTTCTCTCCCTCCTCTTTCAT